>JADRCH010000288.1:512164-514728 GCA_019843965.1 Rhynchomys soricoides
GTGGTTCCTGGCAGAAATTTTTGTCTGCCTGTGGTTGCTTCTTGTCTTTCTTCAGATCACATGACCCAGATTCCTTAGGGCCTAGAGGGCCCTCATAACTTCCCTCATCTTGGCTACATTTTGTGGCAAGCACCATATAACTTAATCCTTCTTGGTTCTTGGTTTGCATCAAGGCAACTGGCATCATGTCATCTGAATTCAAAGTGACCATTTCATCATCTTCACCTGAGAAAGAGTGTAGAAGTTAGTGTGGTGTCTGCCTAACTCCTTCTGTTTGTAATAATAATAAATAATAATAATAATATATTATTATATGTCATATGTATATGAACTGGGATACATACACACACACACACACACACACACACACACACATATATATATATATATAATTTGCTTGGCAGTATCTTGTGCAGATGCTAAATGTTACAAAGACAAATGTAATAGCACCTACTCAGTCTTTTAGTCTGTGGCACTCTAGAAGAGAAGTAGACATGTCACTGTAGGTGCTGATGTGCAATTACAAGAAAAGAGTATATAAAATGCTGTGATACTGCAGACATGAGGTACAGGTGAAGCAGGTCACGGCCTTGTGATGAAGGTTCGGAGCCCCATGCCAGGCATTGTTTGTTAAGATGGTGCATAAGATATACAGTCTACCAGAAGTGAGGCATGCCCTGATTATCTGTAATACAGCGTTGTTGATCTTTAGAATTTACATTCAGATGGAAAGAGATGGACAGTGAACCAGTAGTCTATGAAGAGCAGTGGGCAGATAAAGGGCTAGAGAATAACAGCATGCGAATGAGCTGCCATTTTAAATAGTGGTCACACAGTACCCATGAATGACGTAAGATTCTAGAAGACATGCAGATTAAATAAGAACACTGTCCATGGCTCTTTCATTTCGTTTTGTTTTGTTTCTTATTTGCCACAGTACAGGAGATTGAACCCAGGGCCATAATCATGCTACCCGAGTCATCTGCCACTAAAGTACGTCCCTGTTGTTCTGTAAATTTTTAAGATAGGGTTGCCCTGAGTTTCCCAGGCAAGATTTGAACTCACAGCCCTTCTGCATCAGCCTCCTCCCAAATTCAGGGGTAATAGGACTGGGCCACTAGGTCGGCATCCTCCTTTAGCCCTGTGATGGCTCAGCTGTGTGTATTCAAAGAGCATTGAAAAAAAGAGACCAGTGCGAGGCTTGAGAGGCAGGAGTATGCTCAGTGAAGTAACGATAGGAATCCAATGCGGCCAGTCATATTCAACAGTGCACACAAGGGAAAAAATATACACCTGGATAACTTGGGTGGCAAGGTAAAGGAGGCAGAGGGTGACATGAAGTATGTACGTAGTTATTTTGACTATTGTTCAAGTTAACCCTTATAGAGAGCCCTTATTATGCACTGAGCAACATTCTAAGCCATAGTCAGGTGTTAACTCATCTGTTTCCCTATTGATTAGGTAGTACTGTTGTCTGCATTTAACAGATGAGGGAGGTAAGGTACGAAGGAGTTCAATGATGTGCTTAAGGGCATCCAGCTAGAGTGAGTTTGTGTCCTGTTGTGTCTCTGAGGGGTGGGTTGAATTTCCATGCTGTCTGAGAAGCAGCTAGAACAGTGGACCTTTCATGAGATGCCAAGTTTGCCTGATACCTAAGTTCTGAATACCAATGGACAACCCAATTTCTACTAACTGTGGGCATTGCCAATATGTACTACAGACATAAAAAAAAAAACTTGCTATCCATAATAATAGCAATAGAAATCATCAAGAAATAATATATTTAGCATTGAATCATTCAGCAGTTCGAATGGAGTTACTCTTCATTAAGGTAGACTTAAAGGGCTTAGAGAAATCACACGGGTCACCCCTACAGTTTGCACCTCCCCGCTCTTGTTAGCTGCTTCACTGACATCCATTTAATCTATTCAATAGTGTATTGGAGTACTTTCACCAAGCATAACTTTAATTTTTTTGCTTTGAGGAGTTTGAGGGAATGAAAAAAAAATCACTTATCCGAAACAAATAAATTTCTTTTTGCAAATTATACTTCTGTGTACCTAAGAAAAACCATTAACTACCTACTTCTTTGGTTCAGAGTACTGGCAGCAATATTTAGTAACTTGAGCCTGGCAAGCATTTAGCAATTAGTACATCTTGTTGCATAAAGAGCTCCGGAGAGATGGTGTTGATGGGGAAAGTTGTTTGGATACTTCTCTTCAAAAAGTATTCACGACCAAACCTATACAGATTAAAGCTAAGGCAGATATTTTGAACAAAGATGGCAGACACTCAGGAACCTCTTTGGAAGGGAAATATTAAAATAAAGACTTCCGAGTAAGACAGGGTATTTAGAGGCGAGACATATGCCGGCTGACTGGCTATGTTTAGAACAGCACAGGGCATTGCGATTTGTTTCCTGTGGAACTCTGAGCTGGTGAGGTGGTGTTTACACAAATGTTGGGATGAAGTCACTGGGATATTTTTACTAGGTGCCCAGATATGTTACTAATATCTCTCTCTCTCTCTCTCTCTCTCTCTCTCTCTCTCTCTCTCTCTCTCTC
>JADRCH010000288.1:514738-580705 GCA_019843965.1 Rhynchomys soricoides
CTCTCTCTCTCTCTCTCTCTCTCTCTCTCTCTCTCTCTCTCTCTCTCCCCTTCCCACCTCACCTTCCAACCTCCTTCTCCCCCATTAGGTCAGTAGGACCAGAGCATAGACATGGCATTACTGCTATTATTGCTGTAATCCTACAGTGCTTCATTTAAAAATATGGAAAAAGTCCTACCAGTGACTTTATAGGTTTCTTATGTCTCCCACAATGATAACAAAGACAAGCACCTTTGATGCTGTGTTAAATATGCTCATTAGTCTGCAAAGCAATAAATTATTTCTCTCATATTATAAATAATGATTGCATTCAGTTTGCCTTACAGAAACTGCTTCAGCATTTACATCTTTGCAAATATGCAAACCTCACTCTTCTCTGTGTTTCTTCTCTCGTTCCTGCTTCTTTTCTTCAATCATAACCCTGGCCATCAAAGATTCTAGTGGCTCCCAACTCTTTCCATTCCTTAACTTCAAACAGCAGAAAAAATTATTTCTCTTTTACTACAGTTAGATTCCTATCAGCCCAGATTACTCTTTAAATCATTGTAGTTTAATTGTTAAAGATTCCTACCTCATTATTCTGCATGTTTATGTCCACTGTCCACTTCTCCGATTTTATTAATGATATTTATTTGTTTCATTTTGGAAACAAGGTCTCAATATGTATACCTGGCTTTCCTGGAACCCCCTATGTAGATCCAGCTGCCTTTGAATTTGTGACAATATCTCTGCCTACTGAGTGATGGGATTTTAGGCATGGGCCACTACATTGGACTTTATTGCTCATATTTAAAATTCCAGTCCTCTCTGAAAACACCTAGTATCCAAATCTACTGGGTATAATCAAACCAAAATGGTGTATGATTTCTAGCCAGCAGTCAGAATTATCTCCTCTGCTCTGGCTGGCTGTACAGCCTTTTATTGTGGCTTAACCCAGAGAGTGTGTGAAGATACTTTAATGTCAGCATCATTTGCTTCCTCCCTTAGCCTCACAGGTGAAATGTTAATACGTCTATGAAAATTTCTAGTAGAGCCTTAGAAAAAGATAATCTCTCAGGCCCGCTGGAACATCCTCTGTGGTTTTGTATAAAATATATTTAATACACCAGGTAGGAATGATTCCATGAATAAAAATGTGAATTTTTAAAATATATTACAAGTAGAGCCCAGCACACTTGTAATCTTAGCACTCTTGAGGCACGGCAAGAAGGTTCATAATTCAAAGCTTTGGTGGTTTTAGTAAAAATGATCCCCAGAGGTCCATAAGAAGTGGCACTTTTAGGAGGTGTTGGCGTAGGTATGGCTTTGTTGAAGGAGGTGTGTATCTAGGGGTTGGGATTTGAGGTCTCAGATGCTCAAGCTGCCTTCAGATATAATATAGGCTTTCAACTATTTTTTCGTACCATATCTGCCTGCCTGCTGCCATTGTCCACACCATGATGACAATGGACTAAACCTTTGAACTGCAAGCCAGACCCAATTAAAGAAATGTTTTCTTTTATAAGAGTTTCCATGGTCATGGTGTCTCTTTACAGCAATAGAAACCCTAGTTAAGACAGAAGCCATCCTCAGTTACATAGTGAGTGTGAGGCCAGCTTGGGCTATATAAGGTCCTGTCTTAAAAAAATTAGAATAATTAAATAAATAATAAAATACAGATCAATTGTAAGTTCTGGGAAAGTGGCTGTTTCTGTAAAATTCACCCACTCCTTCCTTCACTAGCTGCTCATTGAACTTTGGGTTTCCATGGCAACACTAAATTTGGGTTTTCCTCTTCCTTTTCTGTTACCTCCTACCCATGTTTACCAACTGGTGGTGCCAGTCCCTCATATGCATGCAGACCAAACTGCATATTTTCTGGTAAACATAAAAAATAGAAAGATCTTCATTAAAGTAATTAGAATGGTTGCTGGGCAGGAGGTGGGTGTGGGGAATGGGGGAGTAGAACCAGAGAAGAATATGAAGAGAAACGGACTAAAGAGAAAAACAGAATGGGGCAGAAGCCCTGCAGAGGCCAATGATGATGATGTCATAAACAGAAAGTCTGTAATTACCTAAACTCAACTCTGCAGTTGGAATACAACTGATGAAGGGTAGGAAGGCCGTGAACAGACTAAAGGGAAACAGCCTAGCATGCAAACTCTCCTTTTTACTACCTTAGACAAGCATGATCTCTTTCTTCAATTTTAATACACAATACAAGGCATTTTCCAAAGAGGTACACAACAAACAGCATAATGATGATACCAGCTTATTATTATTATTATTATTATTATTATTATTATTATTACCTACCCTAAAGTACCTGCTATGTAGATTCCATTGTAACCTTGGGAGAAACATTGTAACACTGGGGAGAAAATTCCACGGAAGGAAGCTCACCTTCAAAGCCTTCGTTGATGACTCCACTGGCAGGAGCTGATTCTCCACAGTGACAAACATTGTTTAAGGAAACATTTCTGAATAACAGAAGCTGGTCTTGAATGTTATGAAAAGTGGGTCTTTGGTCAGGTTCTTGAGCCCAGCATTGGGACATTAAATTCCACCTGGATGTGTGGGTGAAGATGAGAAAGTATATGATGACAGTTACTGATAGTCCAGGGGAAGGTTGTGTTAGAGAGCCAGAGTTGAATCCAGCTCCCCATGTTTAATACAAATGTTGGCATTTTCTCAATGAATCAATCTAAGTTAACAGATGCTTAGAAATGTTTACTTAGCACATCAAGGAACTGATACTGTTAAGAACTGTTGAAGAAGCAGAGGGTTTTTTGTTTTGTTTTGTTTTGTTTTTCACTTCACAAAACAACATAACAAAATCACTATAGGCTACATAGATGTCCAGGAGCAGAATGAGAGAAGGAACCCAGATTTGAGTTCAGGGCTATTCCTCATACACTTCAAAGGTTAATTCAGACACTCTCAGCTCCCCAGGCATACATAGCAGGTTGACTTAATTGCCTTTTTCATACAGCATTTATAAAAGCATGAATCCATTGAGTCATTGTTGATTTATTAGCCATGTGTTTTACACCAGTGTAACATTTGGAACTAGGCTTTCCACAAGTATGGCTCCTGTCTTCACGGTGACATGTGTAGACAATGAAACAGAGCGACAATTTATCACACTGCAACTCAAATGAATGGGGTCGGGGGAGGTGACTCTCTGAATATTGTCTCTAATTAGATCTTTTTACCTAAAAGAAGATAATAGCTTCATTTATGATAGTGTACTATATGATCTAGTTCAGTTCACCACTCTAAAACATCATTTTAAATAATGGTCACATTTCTCTATAATAATTCAGTTGGTCTCATTTCTAAGCTAGTCCCACCCCCTCCACCTTTCTTTCCCAGTAGTATTAGGGCATCTGCCAGGAAAGAAAGAAGTGTGCATATGACTGTGTAGTCGCACCATGAGCAATCCTTCCTAACCTCCAGGGCTGATCATCCTCTCTGTAGGCATCCACAGCTCCAGACTCTCTGGTAGCTCTGCTGGGTCTCAGGGATCTTCCCCCTTGAGCAGGATGTCTTTTGTCTCTAGCCTCAGGCTTCTCTATGACTCTATCATATCTCGGAACTGTAGACAAATATCAGGAAAACTACACGTTTCTGCTGTATCCCCACCTGAGGCTACCTGTCTAAATATCTAACTCTGAATGAAGAGTCCACAGCATATGGGAAGCAAAGGAAGTCTAGAAGTGTAAACTTGATTTTCTCTGTCTGATACACCATTCTACCTTCTTAACAAAGATCAGTGTCCCTATGTCAAAGTAGGGGATCATTTGACTCAATGCTCTCTGGGTCATGCCTGCAAAGGTGAAGGCAGGGGTGTGGTTCCTGGCCTTGAAGTTCTACGAACTTCCCACATTAGTCCAAAACTCACAAGCAACGAGGCCTCGAACCCAGAAATCCACCTGCCTCTGCCTCCCAAGTGCTGGGATTAAAAACATGCGCCACCACTGCCCGGTTTTTTTTTTTTAAAAAAGAAAAAGTTTCAGTGGCTCAGACCTCAGATTGGTATTTCCTATGTTAATGAGAGGCTTAGGGACCCTAGTCAGCTCTGTCACCTCCATCATTGGTTTTCTAAGCTACAAACCTTTCAAATGTAATTATTTTTGAGAATTCCATGGATACACTATTTCCATCCCCTCCTCCAACTCCTCCCATGCTCCCCATTCCTTCTCAACAATTTTATAAACTTTTCTTTTTACATTTTTATTTTAAATTTAAATTATTATTTTGTTATATACAGTAAAAGTTTAGTTATTATTTTTAAATGTTTTTGTTGCACACGTGTATATACGCATACACCTAGGGGGTTCATTTAGCATTGTGCCTATGTGCATGTGCCAACCATTTGAGACTGAAGAGCTCATCACTGGACAAAGCTGACTCTCCCTCACCAGCTATTGATTCCTGTAGCTCTTCATCTAGGGGTCGGACCTTAGAAAAATTTCCAGTCCATGTTCACAAATCAAATTGAGCAGTTCCTGTTTAGACAAGGGGATTGTTAAGGTTCCATGGTTACAGCTTCCCCGGCATGTCTAGAAGACACTATGACCAAGTGCGTGCTTTCTTTTTATGTTTCTTCTTTTTCTTTTTTCTTTCTTTCTTTTTTTTTTTTTTTTTTTTTTTTTTTTTGATTTTTCACAAATCTGAAGCAAATTCAGGTCGAGCAGAAGAATGGCTAAATAATCATAAACTGGGAGGTATTTAAAAGTATTAGCACTACCACGTCAATAGAAAATATATATATAATTCAAACTGTGTTGTGTGCTTCAAAAAAGTACAAAGGAAAGTAAACACATGTTCTAATAGAAAGGACTATTTCTGGTGAGTTCCTCACGAGGGCCCTTCTGCAGAGACGCCATGGAAGCCTGTGAACTTATAGAAAAAGAACATGCTAGTCATTGGAGCAGGGTATGTGCAGAAGTCAGGCAGCACAAGATGGCATGTGCAACGCACTAAATTTGGAAAGAGCTCGGCACATTTTAAAATCTGAAAGCAGGGCAGAATGACTGATGTGCAGTTGTGGAGGGGGCAAAATGAAATGGCATTAGAAGGGGAAGCAGGATCCTGCAGGTCTCACACACCGAGAAAGGAGCCTTAAATAAATAAAGGGGGTCTTAAATACAAACACTGCACCTTTAAAGGACCGTTCCAGCTGACAGATGGTGATTGGATCGTATAGGAGCCAAGTGGAAGCTACTGACTAGAGACTAAGAAACATTATGTGTTTGGAATAAGTCATTGACAATGCAGCTGGAACAGGATTATAGTCAAGCACTAGATGGCAATTACTCACAAGTCATCATAGGTATTGTAATTAAGTATCTATTTTAGGAACTATAATGTGGCCTTGATTACATTATAATAAAAACTGCACTTGAATTTATTTCATTTCAAGACATGTAGGTCAAATCCACGGTAGTGCTGAGTGTCAGGGTATTGTGAGAAAACAGCATTGGATGTTTTCTATGGACTTCAAGGGATGGTTGGTCTGGCTACAGAATGCCAGACTTAGCTTTATTTTTATTATGTTAGAATCGTAGCTGAGAAAGAACTGAAAGACCAAATCTATCATCTCCTCTTTTATAACCCGTACCTTGTAGATGCAGAGCTGACTCATCAATTTCACAGATAGATCATTATAGATGAGATTATAATTGATATGAGATTGTGGATCTATTTTAAGGCATACTTAAAACATAATCTGGATGGCTAATCTAGACATTTCCTTAAGAATTAAGATGAGAAAACAAAGTAATTCTTGAGGTAGAGTTTCTGAGGATAGAGATGGTTGCCTAGATACTGACAAACTATGTCAAGCCATCACACTTCAGTTACAAAGTTTTAGCCTATCTGCAACCTACTTAATAGACTTGGAGGAGTAGAAGGAAGAGGAAGGAGAGAAGAGAGTGAGGGCAGCCATCTCCAGGGCTGACATTTTACTAGCCCATCACCCACAAACCAGCTCTGCCCTCCAGAACTGATGCCTCTTATTTTATCTATATGGTTTCTTTACATAGATATGCTTAGTGTTTTTATCTAGGAAGGCTTTTAACTTGCCTTAGTCATCACTTTTAGCCTTCTAGATGCCAAAACATGATATACAAGGCTGGTCCATCCCGGGAGGCAGAGACAGGCACAGACCAAGGAGAGAGGAGTTACAGAAAGCTGCAACATCTAAAGGTAAAGAATGTAGACTTGAATAGCAATAAACTGGCAAGGAGATGAAGTGAAGAGGCTTTTAAGAATTTAATAATCCTAAGAAAGCTGTACTCGGGTCTTTCAAGTAAATTAACAATTACAGCTGTGGCTGGGGGTGTCTTCTTTCCAATGTTCACGTCAGTGCTTAGTACTGTACATTACTCTAAAGGCACAGCAACAGATACCCAAGTGTGTTATCCTAGATGCATTGGCTATTTCTTGGGTTTGTTTAAATTTGTGTGGGATGCTTAGTCTAATTCTAGGAGAGCACTCGCTATACTTGGAGTGATTCATTTGGCTAAGTACTGGGCTTCAAATCCCTTCACCCACTAGTGCGACCCTTTGATCTTCTTTACATCTTTGCTTTTGTTTAGTTTTGTTCCAAAATAGCGTGAGACTCATTAGCTGTCTTCAGTATGACTCTTCATGCATATTAAAGTCCTTGGATTCACGGAGCCATTGAAGTTCGACAGAGGAAAATGTCAGCATCTTTTATGTTTAAGCAGGCAAGTGTCTGTAACTATTTAAATAAGACACATAAAAAACAAATTTCAAGAATCCCTCTTCTCATTGTGTCCAATCCCAGAGAGACTTAAAATTGAACCGAATATTTTTAAGAGTCAAAATAATGTTACAACTTCACAGCCTACCATTGTTGTGTCCTACATCTGAGGGTCTCTGTCACTGTGATGTGTCCATCCCAGGGCCCCAGAAAGCTCTTGCTTACAGCCGAATTTCCCTTTGATCCTATTTCTTCACAGGAATGGTGTGATGGTTGTTCACAGCAAAATCTGGAGAGAACACCATTGACTGGGCTTTCCCCTGTACACGTGAGCCTCCAAACAGAATACAGGAATGCTCTGAACTTCACATTCCAGTAATAGCTGAGGAGAGCTAGGTATCAGAGCTCACCTGCCCCAGGAATTATCCAGGTGCTGAGTATTTAGGTGGTGAGTGGGAGATGCAACATGGCTCAGCACAGACTTTCAGCCTCTAAGCTGGGCCTGTGATCTCAGAGGTGCACTTCAAATAAAACTCAGTTCCTCCTGGGCTCCAAGAAGAGTAGTTAATCTTTATCATGACAACTTAAGGCCATGGCCAGATTGAATGGCACAAGAAGTCTACTTCCCAGGACAGCTTGTTTCCGTGGCGGCTCTGAATTCTTCCCAGGGTTTTGCAGAGTCATGAAGTTGGAAGTATTGCTCGCATTTTAAATGATGTTCAAATTAATTTCAAAACCACCAATGAGCAATCTTGGTTTTAGGAAAGTATCTATAAAAAGTACATCAACACTCAGTGGTATTTTTGGAGGGTTTTGTTTGTTTTACTTTTTTCCCATAATGCTTTGTTTGCCCTCTCTTTCTTTTCCTGCAGGTCTTTTGCTTAGGTCTTTTGCTCATATATGATGGTTTCTATGAGATTTCTGTACTTGCTGTGTGTGCACCTCTGCTTCTATTTGTGTCTTTTGTGCTTTTCTTTGAAGGGTGTTTCGTGTGCACGTGTTTTATAGCCTCCTATTTAGTTTGTCTTTATTTTGTCTTATTTCATTATTACATCTTTTAGATGTCTGTTTGTTTCTAATGAGAGAAAGGGATATAGATTTGGGCGGGTGGGGAGTTGGAAATAATCTGGGAGGAGTTGAGGAAGGGGAACCATAACCAGAATATATCATATGAAAAAAAATCTGGTTTTGATTTTTAAAAAAGAAAAAAAATAGGTCCATAATGTGTTCTACTGAGAAGTTATTTAAGACAAAAGTACACAAAATGTCATCTGTTCCCCTGACTCCTAATAAGAACATCCTAATACTTCTCCCCCCCCCCCGAATTTTAATACCTTTGAGTATAGCAAAATCTGAGATACAACAGATCAACTTGTACTCATCTCTGTCATCCCCAAATAAATGAACACAGGAAAAAAAGTATAGTTCAAAAACCTATTTTTTAAAAGCCTATTCAAAAGTATTTCATAATTATGATGAGACATGTTGCATACTCCCGATGGGAAGTAATAACATGAAAGACACAGTTATAAGAGCATAAGGAACACGTTGTGTAATTAAAATTCTAGAATTTCTGAGTGTTTGAGATACAAGTAGGAGGTAAAAAACAGTGATTACTTTTCCAACTGTGTAATTAAAATTTATCGCATGTTTGGGCATACTCATTTCTCCCCCTCTAGTCCTAAATTAAATGTCTGATATAATTTCTTTAAGTTAAAGATTTTTCCCATTGTCCCCCAAAAGACTCAGGATTCAGTTTAAGGTGCTGCTGTCAAAGGTGGCCAAGCGTGGATGTGTCTGAAAGGTTTAAAGGCAGAATCAGCAACGTGTGATAAATTGTATCTTTTATCTGGAAGATTGAAATAATGCAGAAACATTCACCAGTACAACAGCCAACCAAGATGCCCAGCTCTTAATCATTCTTTGGCACAAGTCTAAACAGTCTTCAAAATAACACAGCACAGTCAAGGCAGTGCAACCATGGTGTGCATCCGCATACTGCTAATTCCATTTGCATTTGTCTGTACCACACAGTTTAGCACTTTATTACGTGCTGGCTGGCCATCTGACTGCTGCCTCTACCATCTCATCCAGAGTACATTCCAAGATGCCAAGAGCTGTGGCCCTGGCGTAAAGACCTCTGCACACACATGATGCTTGGCTTGGCAGTGTATGTGTAATACTTCCTCATTATTGGTTGGGGTTTTATGTTTGTTTGTTTTTTATAAATCTTTTGGGCAAAACATCCCTTGTTACAAGGGATGTTTTTGGGAAAAAGTTACAAGGCTTGATGTTTCTGTTGATATTATCTATGGGAAGTGAATATGTATTCAGCATTGCTGAATTCTTTTTCTTTTGTAATTGAGCTTAAATCACTCACACTTGAGGGGTTACTATTAGAACTCAATAGTAGCCAGGATCAATTTGACCAAGTTATTGTGTGGAAGAATATTATATTATAGTTGTGTGTTACTGCATATCACAGTAATTTGGGGTTAAACAACTCAGTCTAGACAATTTTTAGTAATCCTATGTATCTCATTGATCAGTATAAGCTATATAAACAAGACAATTGAACTTTCAACTAATATATTCTTATGTAATATACTATTTGAACACACAGAATAAGATGATATCAAAATAAAGACTCTCAAATTAAAATAAAGAAGTACACACACGAACACATGCACGTGTGTGCACACATGCACACATAAGGAGAGAGATAGCCTATTTATTTATTTAAATTTACTTGCTATGACTACTAATATATTCTACTCTCCAAAAATTTATACTGAAGTGAAATACAGCAGGCACATATCTTTAAAAAGCCATAATGTATTGAGTGAATTAAATCCCACCTTCAGTTTATATTTTATGTAGATGTACAAATATATAAATCCCAGGTTTTCTTTTAACAAACCATACCAGGGAGCCCTAAGACTGCATATGCACATGTTTCTGTTTTGGGGGTGCTTACATTAACATAATTAACTTACAGATCATCAGGACAATTTCTTGGTGGCTCCAGTCTCCCTCCTGCTTGCACATAGTTTAAAACATCAAGGTTGGAATGCGCTGGATAAGGTTGATGACCAAGAGTTAAAATCTCCCAAACCAAAATTCCAAAGGACCTAGGATGTTAAAGGGTTCTCTTTAATTATAGTTATTACAAACATGAGGTTTACAGTAGCTTCTCCAGCATCATTATTCCTGGGGCTACAGGGCCTACTTTGTGATTGGCATTACTGGCCTTATAAAAAGCAAATAGAAGACTTAAAAGGAGGTTGGTATTAAGAAAAGAAAGACACTGTGGATGGACCACATTTCAAAGATGATAAAAAGGCTTGGGATAGTGGCACACACACAAAGACCCAGGCATCCATGCAGCACAGGCGCACAAGTACACAGAGATACAAACACACTAAAGCACATGCAGATAGGCATGGAGGTTAGCAAGAGAGCTTGTCACCATTTCCTGCCCAACCCTGAAGTTGAAGAGGCTAAAATGATGACAAACATGGAACAGAAAGTCGTAAATGAAAACAGATTGCTGAGGATAAAGTTTCTCTTGTTCAATTTCTCTTATGGCTTAAAATTCACTGAACAAATCTACAAACTTTTTAGCAGCTTGAATCAAAAGCTGGGAATCAGTAAGCAAAACTCAAATAATCAAGACCAAACTTTCCTAGTGTCCTACATGTTTTCATGATCTATGACTTCAAGTCTATTTATAAACTGTTGATGAAGCATCCCCCATAGGAGGTTTTGGGGACATATTCGTGAACATCATTGATATGTACCATTTCTGCCAGCATCAACACCTTTGAATGTACCATAACTGCAAATTTAGTGACTAGCAAAATGCTTGAAATAAATGAGTCTATTTCATGTAGAATTTTAAGATCGATAATGAAAGAATTGAGAGATGGGTGCAAACGATCAGAGATCCATAATAGTTATTCTGGACCATTAGCCTCAGGTGAGTCACTAAACCTTGCTACATATATACATAAGAGAAAGAGAGAGAGAGAGAGAGAGAGAGAGAGAGAGAGAGAGAGAGAAAATAAAATACAATTTAAAAATGAGCAAAATTAAATAGACATACTGACTGTTTTGCCCCTATTTTTCCGCATCCTATTTAGCTCACCATACATCAGACTGAGAAGTGAAGATTCCATCCATCAAGTTTTCGGGAGCCATCCACCGAACAGGAAGCAGACCTTCTCCTCTCTTTCTATAATAATCATTTTTATAGATTTCCCTTGCCAATCCAAAGTCACCAATCTTGACTACCCGAGGACTAGTATAGTCTTTCACTGATACAAGACAATTCCGAGCTGCCAGATCCCTAAAGTAGAAGTTACATTTGATAATGATAAACAAATATTCCAGAGATCATACAAGGTCTGGAAAGAAGGGAGATGCCTGATGATTAATATTGATTGACAATTTGATAAGATCCAGAATCACTTAGGAAATAGCCTCTGGGCATGTCTGTAAGGGAGTTTCCATATTGGGTTAGTTGAAAGGGAAGAAGCCCACTCTAATTGTGGACAGCTATAGGGTACAGTCCCAGATTAAATACAAAAGGGAAAGCCATGTGAGGACCAACATTCATTTCCCTCTGCCTCTTGAGGAGACACAATGTGACCAGCCATCCCTCACTCCTGCTGCCATGACTCCCATACCATGATGGACTGTTCCCTCAAAGTATAAGTAAAATAAGCCTTCCCTCTCTTCCTTAACTTATCCTTGTTAGACATTGCTTTTCTCATAGCAATGAGAAAAGTAACTAGTACAGAGACTCTTTACAATAATGCTGGTGCTTTGAAGCAATGAACGTGTTTAACTTTCTAGTGGGGGCCTCCCAAACTACACATGGTTGTCATGAGACCACCCAATAACCTCGTATCCAGAATTTCATAGTACCTGTGAATGAAGTGCATCTGCTCCAAGTAGACGCAGCCTTTTGAAATGTCTACACACAACTCTACCAGGTCAAGCAAGGTGAGTGAAGGACAATGAAACTATAAGAGATAGAGGAAACATTATATGTACTTTTCTGCCTGGCACAAAATCCATACACATATGTATGAATATATATGAACACATATCCATATATGAGTATGTACACTAGTATATGATGTGCTAAAGGAATTTTGTTATGGTTACAAGAACTCAAGAGGAACATACATGGTAGCAAGCTGTATTTGTAAATTTGAAATCTAGTTCTGCCCTCAGTAGGTGAGTTTTCTCATTAGTTAAGCACTTTTCTTGTATGTAAAATGGGCATAGTACAACGGACTTTTCAAGATTTAAAATAAGACGGATAATACTGCTAACATACAATAAAAATTTAATAAATAAATGCTTTCTGATCTTATAGAATTATCAATAAACTATTAAAAGTAATAACTCGTGCTAGCTAGATTAATGGTTGGCTTAATGGCCTTTGATTTTTTAGTCAGGACAATAGGATTGTTATTCGTCAGACCCACCCCTCATGTAAATTGTTAGTAATATTATCTTTCTAGATTACTTTCTTATCTATAAGAATATCAAATATAGACAAGTTTATACTCATTGCAAGGAATTCTAGTGGAAAACAAAAGCCAGCCAAGTTTTTTATTAATAGCATATGGAGAAAATTCAAACTTGCTGCCTGGGGCCCTAGTCATACATTGAGCCTTTCCATGTCCCTGCAATTACCTTGGTCCAGGCCTTTATCATCCCTAATCTGATGCATCCAAAGACTTCCCATGTGTCCAGCCTCTTGTCTTTTCATTAACTCCCTGGTTGTGCCTCACTTCCTGTAGAACTGATTGTCAGATGTTGGGCACAGCCTCATGGCAGCCCCAGGCTGCATCAGACTCTCTATGCCCATTAATTTTCCCTCTGCTTCTCCTCTCAGAAGCTGTATTTTAGGTTTGTTTTTTCAACTACTTGCCCTTCCTTACATCTGCTCTGTGTTTTTTAACCCTCCGCTTTTCTCCAATCTGTCCTGTCCTCGCTAGAAAAGACCGTTAGTCTTGATATTGTCCACACCCTTCACTGAGCATCTCAAACGACCCCCAGGCTTACACAATCTTACAGTCTGTCAATTTCTCATGCAAAGTTGATGTCAAGTGCTGTCCCACTGCTTTGCTCATGTCACAAAAGTGGAGGTCATCTTCATATCCTAGGACAGAATACCGCCACGGCCCCATGGCTCTTCTCTACCCACAGCTGATTCACCAACTCTGTCCTGCTGTTCTAAAGGAATCTTTATTTGGATTACAAAAGCTCAAGAGAAAATTACACAAATACTATATCTGTAGATTTGAAATATAGTTCTACTACTAATTCCTTGAACTTCCTTAAATTAAGAAGATGATTTTCTTATATATAAAATGAATTTAGTACAACTGACCTTTCAAGATTGAAAATAAGATATGTAACATAGCTTATATACAGCAAGCACTTAATAATGTCCCTTCTAAATCGGGTCCACTAGATACTTAAGTCATGGCCTGTGTCTGAATCTTGCTAGCTATTCTAACTGGCTGACTAGCTGCTGTGTGAACAGAACCCTATGGGCAAACCCCACCTTACTGATAAACACTTTATGACTCTCTTAACTTCATGCTGGTTACCAGCACCCTTCTAATACAGTTTCCGTGATACTGCCTGCCTAAATCCCTAACCATGTCTCTTATGCCTTATAACATGTTGGGACACCCCATCACCCTACATTTGGCCTCCTGTTTCATCTTGCTGAACTCTCTAGTCATATTAAAGCTTAATCAAGGTCTACCCCTGCAAGTGTTAATCACTCAATGAGAAAAAGGTTGTTGCTCTTACAGCTCTTGCCTTGGTTTGTCCCAAACATACTAAGTCTTCCAGGTAGCAAGTGGATAGCTAGCCCAGCTTTCCCCAACAGGAAGTTACACTCTGTCCTCCGTGGTCCAACGATGTATTCCATACTAATTGCTTTTTCTGTTTTCTCCCTTACATGAATAGCATAGAAAGATGTAGACAATGTATAACTCTGGCCTACCTGCAGGGACTTTGAAATTTTCCATATGCTATTTATTAATAAAATACCAAGTGACAAGTTCCTTTAGAGTAAAAGTCACAGTCTCCACTGTTCGACCACTACAAGTCAAAGGGAAGTTGACAAATTTGATTGCTTTTGAAAAGCACCATGCTTACTTTTACATAATTTTTTCATGTTTTCCCATCTCAGTATGATTCTAAAACATCAAAACTTAAAAAAATAAAATAAAATAGGAAGTGTTTGGTTCAGTGCTTCAGATCATGGATAAGAGAGCTGACTATCCCAAAGTGAAAAACTAAGCAACCATTTCTGGGCCTCGCTGCTGTTAATATTTATGCTGCCATCCCAGAAAAACATCAGGGACAAGAAAGTTATCTATACTACTGATTCTAACACAGTGCTTCTGAGCACTCCTGTATGGAGATGACTGGTCACACGTGAATTAGCACAAAAGAACGGAGCATGTGTGATATTGTCATAGGGGACACAGCACCCAACATCTTGTCTTCTGTAATGAGAGTACAGTAAGTCACAGGATAGCAAACTGTGGCTATCCTGAAGCAAGCACCTGCACAGGCTCCAGGGAGGAAGTGTTCAGGAAATAAACTGAACTGCTCAGTTATCATTCTAAGCTACAATTCCATTAGAGAGTAAATTTAAAAAAAAGCAAACGATGAAGAAAACATCAGACAGTGCTTATGAACTTGCCCATTGATGAGGAAAATGAAAGACAGCCCTCCAAAAATAATACTTGGCTCACTCAGCTACATGAAATGATGAAACCTCAGACAGATGTAAACCTGGCTACTGTTAAGTGGGGAAGTCCAGTAACCACTGGAGAATGGGTAAAATTCCCTCCTGTGTGTGGTGATAGGAGCGGTGAGGCAGGTGTGTGAGAAGTCTGTTAAAGCCTCTTCTGTTTTAGAAAGTTCATAGATTTCCCTTCAAAATGAAAAGACACTGGGCACCAGCATAAGTCATGTGCAGGCCTGGAAGTGTGTATGAGATCATACACAGCCTCCTGGCTTTTACACTGTTCACCTTGCTATGTACTATATGCTTGCTCTGCTCAGCCATACAGTGCTTTAATAAAATGAACGTTTTAAATCTATAGCTTTAAATTTCAGTGCTTTGCCTCTTGTCTTCTCATCTGAGGTATGAAGTAGGATCCTGTAAGAAGGTCATTTCCTGGCTTCGTCCAGCATGTCCTGGATCCACAGTGTGCCAAGCACTGGAAACAGGATGGACGGCCTGGAGCCACTGAGAGGTCAGACCTGGAGAAAAGGGGTTGTAGGGGTGGATGTCTGGGTGAGGGGAGCACACCAGATATTGGGTAGATGAAGTGAGAGAGGATGCACAGTCAAGAGTTTTGCTTCACCCAAAATAAGACACCAAGAAACAGGGCCTCTAAATCAACAGGATTGATGCACACATACACTCACAGAGACTGTGGCAGCATGCGCAGGGCCTGTGTGGATCTGTGTTAGACAGAGACCCTAGAGCTGAAAGGAGAGTAGACACACACCGATACCCTTAACCCAGAAGCTATCTCCAATTGACAACTGCTTGAAAATGCAAGTTTTCTTGAAGGGGGTCTCCTTGGGGAAACAGACTGACAATAAGCGCCCGAGAGAAAATGGGTGACAGAAAGCTGTCAACCTCTACTGAGGTCATACACATCTTTGGAGGTTCCTTGTCTCATATTGTCTTCTCGGGGCTTTTTATTTTATTTTATCTTAATTTTTATTTTATCTATACGTTTTTATCACTTTTTATACTACAGATCATTTGCATATAGAGTTTTTTTTAAAAAATGGGATTCCTGAATGTGGGTCTCAGAATGATTCTCGTGCCATTGGGGGATGAGGAATGGAGAGGTGGTTGATAGGACTCTTTTCCTTCTGTTTGTTTGTTTTGTCCAGTTCTGACCTGACAGTCTTTGTTTTAATCATATTATATTATATTATATTATATTATATTATATTATAATCCTTTAGAAGCCTGTTTGTTCTCTAATGAGAGACAGAAAGGGAGTGGATCTGGGGGAGGGGAGTAGGGGAGGAACTGGGGGGCATAGAGGGAGGGGAAACTGTAATCAATATAGACTATATGAGAAAAAAATCTACTTTCAATAAAAGGGGGAAATGAGAAAAAAATCCAAATAGCTCTGTCATCCTGAAAATGATAAGCTATCTCTGAACCTAGTGAGATCAAGATCAGCAGATCCATCCAACGGCAAAGGTTAGTAGACTTTAAGATTGGAAATAAATTTGGGGGATAGACAGAGTAATTCCACATAATTCCTATTTTGGGGGTGGGGTGCCCTTCTGTTTATAAGATGTCTGTTTTCTCATTAAGTACTAAATCAAGGCTCAGATATTAGCTCAGGGTTCTAATTACCCTAATCTAACATGAAGAAAACATGCACTTTCTTTCCATAGCTGCCTTCAAAGCTATTGAACTTGAGTCCATTGAACTTGAAGAAAATCAACAGGAAGTTCTAGCGATTTGCTTTAGGAAGCCAATACTGCAGACACCACCGCCTACCTACCGTCGTCCCCCGGGCTTTGCGCAGATAGCTTAGAAGGTCTCCCCCTTCCATCAGTTCCAGAATAATGTACTGGGGTTCACTCAGCAGACAGACTCCCAGCTGCTTCAGAATGTTGGGGTGATTAAACTTGCTGAAACGTGAAAAGACACAAGCCAGATGACATGGCAGTGACAGCCCTCCCAGCTGGGGTCTTAAGGGAACAGAGTAGTTCTTACCCAGAGCATCCTTTCAAAGCCCTCGCTGACTTGAAGGAGGGAAAACTTGCCTATGTCCCAAGCACTGGCCTTAAGGAGGGAACATGGCAACCCCTAGTGGCCAGTGCATCTGAGTAGAATAGAAAGGGGTTTAGAAGAAATAATGTTTCTCACTATGTGGGTTTTATGATAGGGAAAGAAAGCAATTTTGACTAATTGTCTTCTTTTACAAGATAGGTGAAAGCATGTTTGTGTCATCACAATGATGTCAAATGCCCTTCGCCTTTTAGGGAAACAACTCAGATCCTCAGGTTTGGGCCTCTGGGTTGTGAAGACACCAGAATGAGTAAGGCCCAAGTCTAACTAGAGGACCCAGCTTGACTTTCCACGAGCCTATGCCTGCTGCTCCTCTCCTTGAGTAGTTCTCATGACTGCCACCTGCTGGAACCTTGCTGACCAATTAAAGCCAAGACATATCAGAACACATAAAAGAACACACTTTCTGGGTCTCTTTGACCCATTCTCCCTCATTAAGAATAGGCCCATTTTAAAAGCAGAAGAGCCTCAGAATTTGCTTGCAGCATACACTCTTAATTGAAGATGAGAGATAGGAGGGCCGTTTGCCTGAGTGTTTCCTTTTAAAGTTTTTTGTCCACATTTATTTGCAGGATGATCTGGTTGTTACTGGGTCATTTGGGGTGTTACAAATCCAAAGAGAAAGGAGATCTCTCTATCCATACTCGTCAGAGGAAACCACTGTATGAGCTGTGCAATACCTCATCAGGTGTGCTTCCTTCAGGAACTCAATCTTCTCCTGATCTGTTGAACCCTTCTTCAAGGTCTGTGAGAAATGGAGGCAATCAGACACTGGGAGCCCAGTGGATTAGTGGAGACAAGGTTTTATTTTGTTTTGTTTTGTTGCTTGTTTCGCCTTCCTTGGTTTTTTGTTGTTGTTTTCGTTTTCTTATGCTTTGCTTTTGTTTTTGTTTTTGCAATATCTATTCCAATATTCGGAACTAAATAACAACTATAGCATTGCGTGTGATCTGGACTCCTCTGTTGATGCTCTGTGTGGTCTCTAAAACTACCGTTATTGCCACTGTTTAATCAAGACCAGCTCAGTGAACTAGATAAGGGGTTGAGTAACAATTATGTAAGGTCCCTCTGAAAAATGGATGTTTCTTATTTTGTGGGATATTATCTATTTATTTTATGTGTATGGCTCTTGTCTATAGGTGTGTAGTACAAGTGCACAGTGCCTATGGAATTCAGAAGAGATCATTGGATTCCCCTGAGATTAGAGTGACAAATGGTTGTGAGCTGCCATATGAGTTCTGATAATCAAAACCAGATCTCCTAGAAAAGTAGCCTGTGCTCTTAATGGTTGAGCCCTCTCTTCATATATAGAACTATAGAAAAATTTAAAGACACACTAATCTGGGTATCAGTGTGTCGGCGTATTTTCAGATTTTCTTCTCAGTATCCGCTTTCCCACTTGAAATCACTCCCTAGTTCTTTCTAGATTTTTTTGGAGGAAAGTTGCCTGTTACAAGTCAACCAATGTAAGCTAATTGTGAGAATCTATTCTTAAAGTCTACAATCTCTGTCATAAATCATGGGAGGCCAGCCTGGGCTAGTTTTCAATCTCTCTGCCATAAATCACAGGAGGTCAACCTGAACTGGTTCTCCAATCTCTTTGTCATTAAGTTTCAGTTCCAGGCAACAAAGCATAAGACAGAATCTGGTACAGAGAGGTTTATAGAAAACTTTCCCTTCCTGAACAGCGCATATAAAGCATCCTGCCTCCTCTCCCTGGTCCTAACAAGGATGTGATGCCTTCCTAAATCTTGGCACTCACGTTGTCATTATGAGACAAGAATAAAGTGGAAAAGGATTTCAGAAATGGCAACGCTCACTTGGTACAAGTGCTGCCCAGTAGTCATCTCAGCACGTAAGAAAATAAATATGTGTTTAATGGGCTCAAACCAGAGGAAGTTAAAGGAATTTTCAAGTCTATAATTCAGAAATGGAGAGAATTTATCAACATAGATTGGCCATCCTTAAAGCAGAAAGTGCTATTAAGTAGTGACCATGATATTTAATTATACGAGATTGCTCAGCCTTCTATCAAAAGGAAATGTTTCCAAAATATGAGAGTATATGTTGTATTCCCCTAAAAATGCATCAAATATTTGTTGGCAACTACAGCCTGTGGGCAAGTGCAGACTGTAACCTGTGTGCAAGTGCAGACTGTAACCTATGTCTATATCAGCCATAGTTCTGTCAACTATGTCCATACAACTCGGAGACTGAAACCAGCCTCTATGCTCTTAAATGGTTGGCAAAATCAGAAAAAGAATACTATCTCATGATAGAGAAAATTCAGATTTCAGTGGTTATAAATAAAGTTTATGGGGAAAACTCATTTGCTTACATATTTACTAAAGTTGATTGAGTTCCAGGGTCAGAAGTCACCAGCTGCAACAGAGACCACATGGCTAGCAAGTCTGAGAAAGTACCCAAGTCCTAGCCTGATTCCTTAAGAATGTACTGTACAGTTCTAGTTCGTGTGGAATACATTCTTATTGTTGTTTTGAGATGCTACCTCGTGCTGCTCAGGCTGGCCTCTGAATCTATATGTAGCCAGACATGACTGTGAACTTCTAATGTTCTTGCTTCTTCTTCTTCTGTATTGTTGGGAATACAGGCATGCCTAGCACATCTTGTTTGTTTTATGCAGTGCTGAGGCTCAAACTCAGTACTTTTGAAGTACAAGGCAAGAACTCTACAAATTGAGCCCCTCTTAGAGTATTTCAAGGAAAAATAAAACTGTGCCAGGTCTTACCAAATTCCTAGCCTTAGTGGAAACATAGAGCCTGAATATATTCTCCTTTTTAAAAAGCCTATGTAATAAATGGGGGAAATAATGGGAAAATTAACTTTTGTAGCTAATGACAGATTTCTACATTATGGCATGACTCTTTAAATTTTATCTTGTTTTTTAAATGTTCATTCATTTTATTTTATATGTGTGAGTGTTTTGTCTATATATATCTATATCTATATATATAGATATAGATAGATTTAGATATAGATAATATCTCGCACGTGTGCCTGGTGCCATTGGAGGTCAGAAGAGGATGTTGGGATCCTCTGGACCTGGAGTGACAGACGGATGGTTGTAACAACCATATCGGTTCTGGGAACAAAACCTAAGACCTCTGTAAGAGCAACAAACACTCTTTAATCACTGAGCCCACTCTCCAGCTCCAGATCTACCCTATATTTTTACTTCACACATTATTTGTATATAATTTTACTAAACACTGCGATGTTTCGTTTTACAGGTCCATTGGATAATGGACAAATCCAGGCTACTAGCATATTCATTGCCTTAAACTTTCCTCTTGTCTTTCTTAGTAAGTAGATGAAAATTCTGTAGTGAGACGGACAACACATCTTGCAAACTGTGCCAGAAGGCCTCTTTTCAACCAGTAGCTCTGACTGCTTAGGTAGTCATACCCGTGTGGGGTCTGGAGCTCCACATTACCTTCACTGCCACGTTGATTTCTCCGCTCCCCGCTCCTAGGATGTCTACAGCTGTGCCTTCATACACTTCTCCAAAAGCCCCACTTCCCAACAAAAGACGCAGCCTCAGCTTTTCCCGAGGGAAGGCAGGAAGATTTTCAATCTCCTCTTGGGTTGGAAAGGTACTGTAAAATAACAAAGGTGTGTCTGTTCTCCCGAAGGGCCTTAGGTTTATGTGTTTGTATTCGAAAGGAATCGAGAGATCTCAGTGCTTGGTAGCACTGCACACTCTAATAGGGTAATGAGGAATTCCATGCTCCAGTGCTTTCCTACTCTACCTGCTTTTACGTGGGGCATGTCACTTTACGGGACACGGACATTTCTATAGAAACGTGAAGGGAGAGGCTGCCCCATGACTTCTATTGCAGCTGCTCCTCTCAAAACATGGAGTTCTAAAATGCTCTAGGTTGCTGATCCATGTAAAAACTACTACAGATGAAGAAAATAGCAACAAGCAGCTGGGCCCTGAAGAGCTCACTTCATCTGTCTCACATACCTGCTCTCGTGCCAAACAGGATTTACTATGACCAAAAAGCCAGCTCCTCCACCACCACTCTAGCCTTCAAAAGTCCAGTCTTCAGCTGGGAAGATTGTGGTATTGGTACTTAATCTAAATTAAGTACGTGTTGAGGGTTTTGTTTTGTTTTGTTTTGTTTTGCAAGAATCGTTTTTTAAAAAGCGATTTATTTATTTTTATTGTATGTCTATCGATTGGTGCTTTGCCAGCATGTGAAGGTGTCTAGTCCCCTGGAACTAGAGTTACAGACAGTTATAAGCTGGCATATAGGTGCTGGGAATTGAACTCTGGTCTTCTGGAAAGGCAGCCAGTGCTCTTAACTACTGAAACATCTTCTAGGTCCAGGAAGAAACTTAAATATCAGATACAATGCTTTCTAAAATATAACCAAAAAAAAAAAAAAAACTAAAGCAAAAACAAAAACAAAACACCTCTGAAGAGTTGGTTTGATTCATGTCTGTATCTACTTTAAATTCTGTTTTGCGGGGGGGGGGGTACCCTCTCAAAGGAGAAGAGGAAGGAGGATGGGGGAAGAACTCTGAAAGGAGGACCAGGAGGGGCAGCATCTGGGATGCAAATAAATAAATAACTGATTGATAAAAATAAATAAATCCTGTTTTGTAGATTTCAAAACGCAAGACCTATGACCATAGGATTCTTTTTACAGCGAGTATGATATAGTATCTCATGCAAAGAAATAGTTATTTTCCTTAATTATAATGAAGGTTTTAGATTCATCTGTCTCAAAAAGACACTGTGGGTGATCACAATACAGCTTCTAAGATGGAACAATGAGATACGTGCAAGCCCTTTAGAAGTGTCTCCCTTCCTCAGTTTCTATTGCCAGTTCAATTAACTACATTACCACTCATTCTTTTCACCATGATAACTTCTCCTTCTTAAGTTGATTTTTGAATCACAAAATTAAACAATGGAAGGCAATGGGTTTGTCTCTATTTCTCCTATAGGATAACCACGTAGTTCACCATTTTGTCCCATGCCACATTTGAGACCAGAGGTAAATGTTACTGACAACGACACCTGGAAATCCATGGGAAATGTGGGAATATGTAGACACCTTTGTTACTGGACCCAAACTCCACCCATGTGATTCAAGAAGATGGCCTGGGCCACATACTGTACTGCATAGCAGGCATTGGCCAGTCCCACTCCAGCTGCCAGGCCTCGAAGCTCAGCCAACTCTTTGTCGTTGTCGTTGAGAACCGAGAGGCCTTCCTTGGAAGCTCTGTGATTTTTCAAGCTTCTATGCCAGACTACAAAGAAAACAGACAATTGATTGAGTAAAATATTGCTTTCTCTCCCTTAAGAAATGGTTGTGTGTTTTAAGCATGCACATGTATCTAAACACTGTTGGTGGAATACAAGTTTGGTTTTAAAATATCCCTATAATAAAATTTTTAAAATTAAATTTGGGGTTGGGCAGTGGTGGCGCACGCCTTTAATCCCAGCACTCGGATGGCAGAGGCAGGCAGATTTCTGAGTTCGAGGCCAGCCTGGTCTACAGAGTGAGTTCCAGGACAGCCAGGGCTACACAGAGAAATCCTGTCTCAAAAAATCAAAAAAAAAAACAAAAAAAAAACCAATTAAATTTGGGTAAAATTCCGTACAAAAGCCACACAATTCATATACTTTTAATCATGGAATTTACTGTATTTCTTACAACTACAAATAAATTTTGAAGCATCTCCTTAGAAGGCACTTCTCAAAATTACCTGTAAGTTAGAACCAAACTAAGTTTTAAGACTTGCAAAATAATTATTAATGAAGCAAACCTGTGCATTCAGACATTGTGGTCACACTCCAGTAGATCTGAAGGGACTCTTCCAACACAATGGCACATTTAAAATGTTTTCAGTTTCTCTCATCTCAGCCCTTTGGCTAAGATCAAGTGTAAAGCATCTTCAGTGTGTAAGGCACAAATGTGTATGTCAGAGCTGGGGCAGTGATTCAGCGAGCAAAGCACTTGAGGCACAAGCATAAGGACCTGCATTTGGGTCCCCAGCGCCCATTTAAATGTTGAGTATGTAGAACACATCTATAACCCCAGTGTTGGAGATAGAGGTTAGAGACAGGCAGATCTTGGGGACCAGCTGGGCAGCCAGCCTAGCTGATTAGTGAGCTCCAGCTTCAGTGACAGACTCTCAAAAAATAAAGTGGATGGAGATAGAAAAAAAACTTTTGACATTGACCCCTGGCCTCCTCACATACATACACATGTGTACACACACACATGTACGCTCACATGAACATGTACATGTGCACATGTATGTACACATGCAGACCCATGAAACACATAGACTCCTTTGAAATGTTTAGCTTTCCCAGAGTTGAAGGAGTCCTACATGCTACCTCCTTGAAATGAAAGCTCACTGATAACTTTTTCATTGCAATGCAGAGACAGAAATACATACACAAGAATATATATGTAGTTCATATACATGCGAAGCAAACCTCTGTAATAAGCAGCATTAGTCCTAACTACTTGTAGAACCGTAAGGAATTTGTATCCCTCCCTTTCCACATCATGCTCAGTTTTTATAATGATAATAAATTCTTTGATATAGATTAAGATACAATTATGTCAGTAAGACAACCGATTTGTGTTGTATATTGATACAGGCATCAAAATCAGCAAAAATGCTTTGGAAAGGATCATTAAAATTTGAACGTGTGCATGGGGTGCCAGCCTGAAATCTGAGAACTTGGGAGGTTGAGGCAGTGGGAGCACAAATTCCAGGCCAGCCCTACTCTACTCCCCACCCCAAAGTCAATTTTTAAAAAGTCAACATTTTCCCCGTGGTTCCTTGCATATCTGAGACAATAGAGTGTTACTCAAGTGGCATTCCATGGGGGAGAGGGGGGATGGGACTGCACAGGAGGGCGTCCAGCACCTTTAACAAAGCACCTTTTGAGGCATCACACTCTCATCCAGACATCCTCATTGAGAGACACTGCCTCCTTCTTCTGCTAGTCTGCTCGTCTCTTGTCAATAACCCTAAAAGTCCAACTGGGGCTGTCAGTGCTCTTCCATGTCACTGTAACCCACATCTCACGCCACAACATCCTGATGCATCTTATCAAACATGTACGTCTTACCTCCATTATTAAAGAACAAGCTCCTGGAGTCACTGAGTATAGTTGGTAACTTCTTTTCCTGGCCCAAGGTTCATGCTGAATATCAGCTATGGCCTCTCACTAACTCACAGGCAACCAGTACTTACTTTTAAGCCTTTGTTTCAAATTTACAGAGCCCTCAGCCCAATGCAATTTCTAAAGAATTGCTACTTTTCATTATTTTAATAATTTAGTCTTTACTCATGCACTCACACATTCCTACTGGTAAAGCCACATACGCCACCAACCAAAGCAAAAACTGAATTAGCTTAGCTCCACCCCAAAGCCCACAAATTCCAAACACAATAAAGACCTTCAAGTCCTGAGAATGTCAGAGATCTGCGGGATGTCTCAAATGCACAAAAACCATTGAAATGATCTCATCTTCATCCACTAGAGTCATAGGCTCAAGCAGTGGTAACAGAGAAATAGACAAGCAAAGGTGATATGAAGTTTTCCTTGTGTAACATGCCTCTCAGCAGAAAGCAGACAAGCCTATATGCCAACTGCCAAATATACTACAGTCAGACATGAAACTCTGGAGGCATCAGCTGTGCCATATGCAGACTGCCTGGAACCACAAGATAAAATCCTAGCAGGCTCCACACAAAAGATTAACTACCTCACTTAGCTGAAGGAGTCATATGCATTGTCTGGGTGGATCTTTTTTCCAATTTTGAAGCAAGCTTTAATTAATACTGGCAAGGTTGATGGACTCTCTAGCCAGGTCCATTCCTGGGTTCCCACTCAGAGCATGGCTGGGTGGATTTTTCTTTAACTGAAACCTCAGTTCATGTTCAAAGGGTTGTCTGAGACTTCTTACCTCCAATCACTCTGGAGAAATAATAATGACTGGGAAAATTAATTAAATAGTAGCGTTATTTTTTAGAGAGAGAGGGAGAACTCAACCTTGTGTTTGTAGCTCTTCTTTTGCCTTTCCCTTGTAGCTTTCTCTAGTAGACACAATAAGCCCCAGCTTTCTGAATGTGTGCTAGAATGTCTTTTCTGGTATCATACCCTTCCTGTGATTCTGTGTAGGGGAGCACTCTCAGTATCAACAGGAGACGGAAAGCTCATGTATCTTCTAACCCAAACCAAGACACGTGGGCAATTGAACAAATGTCATATCAACATTTATTATACAACAGGAATAAGCCAAAATGTATGATCATGGTGATATCCTCCTGGGCCCAACTTCTTATGATCTATTTTGGTTGTGTGTGTGTGTGTGTGTGTGTGTGTGTGTGTGTATGTGTTTATCATAATTAAAATAAACATTAAAAAGTGGTAGAACTCTAAGGAATAACATAATAACATAAAATAAATTATAGGAAATAGCTATCTGACCTAACTCTGCTGCTTTTCAATCCTTTGTAAACGAACAGGGATTTGAAGTAAGTCTATCAGTTGTCAGAAAGCAAGAGTGAGTCCCACAGGCCAGAAATGGGTCCCCTGTGAGAGGCCTCATTCATTCCAAACTGAGCTGTCGGCTTGGCCTCACCCTGGCCTCTCATTAATCCTACACTGTCTTTGTATCTACGGTTACTATTCTTTTATTTATATCTACAAGCCACAGAACACTTGAAATAGCCAATCAGAAACAATCACTGTTTTATAGCAAGCTAAAAACAGTGTCTTCACAAATAGTTGTATCTTAAGTGTACTATGAAATGTATGTATTGATGTATTAGCCATGGTGTGGTTTGTGTCCAGAATATTCTTCAAAGGTGCATGTGTTACATCTTCGAGTTACAGAGGTTAGGGCCTAATGGGAGGACCTCTTGTTTAGAGAACCTGCTCTTGGAGATGATGATGATGGGTCCGCAGCTCTGTTCTCTTTCTCTTCTGTTCCTAGCTGTGAAATGCGGACATCGCTACATCACACTCCAGCCATGAGGGGCTGCCACACACCCAAAGCAGCAAGAACACTTGATCATTAACCGGTACCTTCAAAACTATGATCCAAAATAAACCTTTATGTAAAAGAAAGCTAACACATCCCTTGATTAAAAAAAAAAAGAATCATAGAAGTTAGTGGCTATGAAAAGACAGTCAAGGCCAATGCTGTGAACTTTATGAACTTATTTAATAAGGTTATGTGTGGTAAACTGGATAAACTGAAAGATAAATCCATCAGCATGATCTAATAAACAATTTATTACCTGCTTGTAAAATCTATGATACTCACCAAAGGCCAGTGGGACTGTAGCAACCAAAAATATCCCAACTATGATAGTAAGTATAAAACTTGTCTCTGTTATCCAAAAACCATCTAAAGACAGAAGTTGGAAAAGAAATTAATTCACACAAAAAGCCAAACTATCCCATTTATTCCCAAGTGTATGTGTGTGCGTGTGTGTATGTGCGCTTGCTCACACATATGCACGCACACACACACACTCACATGCACGCACACTCACACACAGGCCAGCAGGAGCCTGCTCCTCTGAGGTTTCTATGAGCCAGTTGCTCAGCAGTTTGAAATCAACAATGTTGAGTCTCTACCCAGCAGAAATCAAAGTTGCAGCTTCCCTTTTTCCTATGTCACTGAACCACAGCCACCCAATCTATTTTACAATGAAAAAAAAAAAAAGTATGATCCTTTGTAAGGATTTTGGGACAAAGAAATCTTTATCTTCATACATTAAAAATAGCTTATACTTATTGTTTTTCCATTAGCTCTCCAAACTCATTTCATTCCACAGCCATTAATCTAAGGAATACCAACATGAAGATGTGGTAGAACGTCTTTGGTGGTATGCTGTTTACAGAGGGAACAGGCGTACAGGACACAGCTTGGCAAACCCCAGCCTGGGGGACAAACCTGGCTGCAGCTTTCTAAACTTCCCATGAGCTAAGAACACATTTTGCATTTTAAACATATTTTAGAAAGAAAGAAAGGAAGGAAGTGAAAAAGAAGAGGGAGAGGAGGAGGAGAAAGAAGAAGGGCAGCTCCAAAATCTAAACCATTTACTCCTCGGGTCTGTTCAGAAATTATTGAGCCATGACTGACTATAATATAAATACGTATAATGGCAGTTTTGTCCGCTAGTTTTGTGTGTATGAATGTCCTGTACTCATGTATATCTGTGTATTATGGGCATGACATTTCTGTGGAGGCCATAAGAGAATATCAAATCCCCAGGGAGTCTGGAGTTACAGATGGCTACGAGCCACCATATAGGTGCTGAGACTCAAACCCAGGTCCTCTGAAGAGCAATGCTCTAAACTGTTGAGCAAGCTTTCCTTGACAGTTTAAATTTTCTATTGCATTTATTTACTTATGCATTTGCATGTTTGTGCTGCATGTATGTGTATGTACATGTACTTGCCTGCTTGAACACAAATTTGGAGATCAGCGAACTGTGGGAAATTATTTTCTTCTTCTATTATGGAGATTCCAGGGAGCAGACTTAGACCATCAGTGGGTAAACACTGAATCATCTTGATGACCCAGAATGATTGAAGTTTTATGTGAAATGTATGTCTACAATGCAAATAATTTGGTTTTGCCTTAAGTATATCAATTATGCAAGACAATGTGCTCATTTAAGTTGGGCCTTGAAATGAAAGACCAATGACTAGAAGGGGGATGAAAGGAGATAATGGGGTGACTAGGATCAAAATATTTTATATATTTATATGAAAATGTCACAATGAAACTTATTAGTATTCGTAATTAACATATGCTAGTAAGATTCTAAAAGTAAGCCAGGGGTGGTGGCACATATATTTAATCCCAGCACTCAGGAGGGAGAGGCAGGAGGATCTTTGAGTTTAAGGCCAGCCTGGTCTACAGAGTGAGTTCCAGGACAGCCAGGGCTACACAGAGAAACCCTGTCTAAGGGGGTGGGGAATCTTAAGGTAAAAGCAATAAATGAAATAAGTGAGGTCAAATTCCTTGCCGTAAGTTACATTGCTGAAAATGTAACCAGTGATAGACAGCTTACTTAGAATGTGCAAAGTCCAATGTTCAATACACACACACACACACACACACACACACACACACACACACACACGGAAAAACTTCCACCAGCCAGATGAGTGCAGACCACATCATTAGAATCAACTTTTATTGAAGAAGTTAAATTAAAGTGCTGGTTTTTACACACGTGTTATAAACTGAGAATCAGTTAAAGAATGCAGTGGAAATATGAAAAATCAGACTTAGAAGGAAGGTGACATGAAAGCGAAAACATAAAGATTCTAGTGATATGGTACAAGAATAAAGATCAAGGTGCAGTCCATTCAGAAAAAGAATCATTTAAACAGTACCAATAGCAAAAGAGGAAACCCCAGGTAAGGGATACATGGAAAGTGTAGGCTAGTCTTCATGGCGGAAGAAAACACAAGACCAAAGACCTAATGAAAAAACTTCATTACAGAGACAACTGCTAAGAACGTAAACCACATGGGGGTGGGGGACAGGTCTTAGGAGGAGTCACATGTCACAGTAAGTGGAGCCATTTCATATTACTCAAAGATGAGCTAAGAATCTGTCTTGTGCATGAGCTAAATTGTGAGCAGTGCGGTTAAGCTGAGCGCACAGACAAGAAAGGATATCATAAATCAAGAAAGCCAATGTGGAAATAGATATGTAGAATTTATCAGAGAGAAATTAGGATACTGGTCCAGCAAGCTGGTTCATCAGGTAAAGGTGCTTGCCACCAAGTCTAGCAATTGGAGTTTGATCCCTGTGACCCATGTACGATGAGAGAACCAACTCCTAAAAACTGTTCTTTACCTGCACATATATTACAATGGCAGACAAATGTCTAGGCATGCACATAAGCAAAGTATAATTTTTTAAAAAAGAGGAATTGACATCAATTGAAATTAATTGAAATTGTTGACTAGAGAGAAAGAGAGAAACCAAATGTGTCACTGAAGTTTCCAGCCTATAAGTTCAGATTAGTTTTGTTGTCTGCTTGACACACCCAAGAAGAAGAACCTCCACTTGAAGAATTGCCCCACTCAGGTGTCCATGGGTATGTCTGTGGGGGAACTTTTTTATTATTATTTCTGATTAATGGAGGATGACCTCACTCACTCTGGTACCGACAACCCCAGGCAGCTAGGCCCAAGATTCATAAGGAAGGGAGCCAGATGTGAGCCTAAACGCAAATGATCCATCTGCTTTTCTCTATGGTTTCTGCTTCAGTTCCTACCTCTGGCTTCCCATCTTGAGTTCCTGGCTTGCCTTCCCTTGCTTGTGGACTATAACCTGTAAGTCAGATAAACTCTTATAGCCCCATGCTGATTCGGGTTAAGGTTTTTTCACCACAATAGATGTTTAGAAATACAATGCATAAGCTAAGGTAGGACTTGATGGAAAAGACAGGTAGGAATGAAGACACAGAATCATTCTAAGGCTCTCAGGTAAGAGAGAGCAGTAGAAAGTAGACACTATACATCGCCGGTAGATAATAGACACTCTTGGAAGTCTGTGTAAGAGCATGGAATTGGGGTTGTAGACAGTCAGGACTGACCACCTATTACTGAAACATGATAAGAATGATGTTTTAAAGCTAAGCATGGTGGCACATGCCATTAATTCCAGCTCTCGGGAGTTCAAAACCAGCCTGTTCTATCAAGTGAGTTCCTGGACAGCCAGAGCTATTATGCATAAAACACCATCTCAATAAAACCAAAAGAAATCAAAACAAAAAAAATGAAATTTTCAGAAGAATATACCAGATAAACTGAACCATTCAGTACCTTGTATGGTTGGTTATCCAGCCACCATATGTATTCATATCTGTTGATAATACTACGTATGTGTCTATCTTTAGCACTAAATATCTATATCATAAACTGGTGTACAGACAGATATGTTAACATACCTTCCACTAATGTAATATCTTCACTGATTTCACTATATTCTCCAAATCCAATTTCATTTGCAGCTACTGCTCTGAACTGGAATGTTCCTTTTAGGTTTTTTGACCTCCATGTGCAAATGCTACTGCAGGACCCATTAAATACCACCTTCCACCTTGAACTCTGGTTCTGTGAATCATTTGAAATGCGTTCTCTGCAAATGAAACAGTAAATTAATAGACACTGACTGTACATAAAACAATGTGGGGTTATTTACAGTCATTTATCACACACTTGACCCTTGACCTTACCTCTGCTGCATGATTTGCTGCAGAGCACAGCATGTTTATTAGAGTCTTTGTAATTCATGAGCAAACCAACTCAACCCACAAAAAGAGAAAGCTAATGACCTCCATTCCGACTGTTTAAAATGCAGGAAATTGTTAATCTCCAAACACATAATTACTTCACAGTTTTTAGCTCAAAAGTTTGCACGTTTTTCTTTTTCCATTTTTAATGTTTTCTTCTCTGCATGTATATGGGGTGTATACATGCATGTTTTTATATGCCCTGCATAATTGTTCAGGCCATAGGAAGACACTGGGTGTTCTGCCCTATCACTTTCTGCCTTATTCCCTTGTGACAGGGTCTGTCAATAAATCTGAAGGTAGACTGGTAGCCAGCAAGCCCCAGTGACGTTGCCTCCACCTGTCATAGGGACAGTGTTATAGGCATGTACACAACCACACCTGGCTTTTTATGTGAGGTCTGGGGATTCAAACTCAAGTTCTTATGTTTTCTCAGTAAGTACTCTTATTCACTGAGCCATCTCCCTAGTCTTATTGTTTATTTGTTTGATTGATTGGTTGGTTGGTTGGTTGGTTGGTTGGTTGATGGTTGGGTTTTTTAAACAGAGCTATTTCTGCAGCCAGGATGTTCTTGAACACATGATCCTTCAGTCCTTGCCTTCTGAGTTCTTGGATTCCAGGTGTGAATACCATACTTGGCTTATATATTTTTTTAATTTTTTCAGTCTTCCGTGTCACTTGTAATTTACTTATGCCATATTTAGATAAAATGTAGAATTTAAAATTACAAGGATAATTAATAATACTTAATAAATTGGTGTATAGACAGATAGCGCAGCCACCAAAATTATCAGTATGTATGAGTGGAGGTGGGGAGTAAAGAAAGAGTAGAGTCTAACTCTAGTATATCTCAAGATAGAGCTTGGAGATAACCATATGGCAACACTTCCTCCTGTTCTATAGTGTTGATATTATAATACCAATAATGGAGCTCCAGGGCAAGGGTATGCAAGCTATTTAGGTAAAATTATACATTTAAGGTCTTACTGAGGGGAGCACACTAAGGGGTCCCAGCAAAGATAAAGTCATGGCCTAGATGTTACACACCGTTATAGTCAAAGGCCACCAAGATAGTTCTTAAACATATTTTACTATGTATGAAAAACAGTAGCAAAGTATTTCTTGAAAATTGTAACGAAAAATGTGGCCCAAAGAATTTCCTAACATGAGCAGGAAATTTTCTGAGGTTCTGGGGATGCCAGAGTAAAGATGAAGCAAAAAATAGACCTAAAGCTCAAGTTACCAGGACTATAATTTTGGAAATGACTTCTGTCCTTGGAGCCTCTTAAAGATGGCTTCATAGTCCCGTGAGGGGAGTGTCTTTGGAATTTGGATTTCTCCCCTTGAGCTGGCATGAGGTCAGTCCTTCTGGGCCAGTTCCCTCACTGAACTCTGCAAACTAGCTGGGTCTGAGGGTACACATGCTTCTTAGCTGCTGGTTTTAGGCAACAACACATTCTCAGTTTTTGGAAACACACTCATCTGTAGACATCAGACAGATAGAAAGGCCCACAGACCTATTGACTTCACAGCATTTCAACCACCTCCCTCATTTCTGACACTGAAAACAACAACAACAACAACAACAACAACAAAAACTATCTTTCTGCCACTTTTCACCATCCAACTTTGCTAAAACCAAATTTATCAGTTTACATGCACTCATTGTCTGACACCAAACGTCAGCCTGGCTTCTTAAACAGAGCAGATATTAAGTAAATATCAGTTGCGTAAACTCTGAGGGAGGGTTTCTGTGAAGTTTTGAATGATCAGTTGCAGATTTCTGAGTGTGCCATGGTGTGTTTTGTAAATAGAAGGTCAAGGCTGACTTTAGGAAATGGGCAAAGAACATTGAGAAACCTACGAGAACCCATAAAGATTCATTTTTCTATATAAATGTACTTTGACAGAATTACTGCTTTTGACTGCCTTGTAACTGACTGCTTAGTTCTTGTGGCACATAGGGCACTGGTTAACACGTACCTGACCTCAAGGGTGTAGTACACCAATCTGTTCCCGTTATCTTCAGCTTTCTCCCACTGGATTGAATTTTTACTCCCTTCTAGTAATTTAGGAAGGCCTGGTTTGCTTGGGACTCCAGCTTTATGCAGAAAAAGAGAGAATTGACTGATATGTTAGACGTACAAAATATTTTGCATTAGTTATCATTCTCTGGAATACGGTTTAAGACGATAAATGGTTTAAAGAGATATTCTGATAGAAAGGATCTGTGTGTGTGTGTGTGTGTGTGTGTGTGTGTGTGTGTGTGTGTGTGTACATGTGCTTATTTTTATAGAAACCAGAGGTCAACTTCAAGTTTTGGTCTTCAGTCACCACCCACATTATTTTCTTGAGAGAATCTCTCATTGGTTTGATGCTCATTCACTGAGCTAGGCTGGCTGCTCGAGGAGTCCCAGAGATCTACCTGTGTCCACCTGCCATAGAACTGGGATTACAAAGGCTCTAACACATGCAGATGCTTGGTGCAAGTTCTGGGAACTGAACCCAGAACCTCGTGCTTCCCTGGTAAGCCCTTTTTTGCTAGAGCTGTCTCCCAAGCCCTGAATCACATATTTTTATGTGAATATCAGAACCTTTCATTAATGATGGGTTGGCTACTTAGTGCGAACACTAATCATATCTCTTATCTCCACACAAAATAAATGATAAATACAAATATAAAAACAGGCATACTTTTGGAACCTTTGCTCTCTACTTTTTCAGGAATCAACCTGGATTTCAGAATCTTAATTAAATAGAATTGTACGACTAGGCTTGGTTTTGTTTTTGCTTGTTTGTTTGTTAAAGATTTACTTATTTTATGTCTATGAATACACTGTAGCTGTCTTCAGACACACCAGAAGAGGGCATTGAATCCCATTACAGATGGTTGTGAGCCACCATGTGGTTGCTGGGAATTGAACTCAGGACCTCTGGAAGAGCAGCCAGTGCTCTTAACTGCTGAGCCTTCTCTCCAGCCCCATTGTTTCTTCATTCTAGCATTTGGACTATAAAATTTATTTTGTATGTATATCTTGGGCATCCAGTTACTCTGTTTTCTATAGTTCTTACTTCAAAACAGTAGCTAGAGAGGATATCAGAAAACTGAAAGAAGAAATCATTTTGCTCATCTCAGGATCCTACAAATCTTAGATCATATGTTCTTGCTCCTTCCTGCAATGACTCCTGACTCTTCAGTTTATTCACCTATGCTACAGACATAGTAATGACTCTCAGGAAAACATTTGAGGGCCAATAGAGATGGCTTAGAGGTTAAGGGCACTTGCTAGTCATGTAGAGGACCCAGTTTCTGTTCCAGTACCCACATGGTGATTCATAGTAACTACAGTTCTAGGAGATCCAACACCCTCATCTGTCTAACACTGGAACCTGGGAATGCCACTAAGTACACAGGCAGGTACACATATATTGACTCAGACAAAACGCTAACATACATAAATGAAAAGTAGATATAATTGTTTTTTTTTTTAAAAAAAGTGCTTCTAGAATATGATTGGTAGAATTAAAAGATGAGAAAAGAGCAGAGATGTTTGCATTACACATATATGCTAATATATTAGCTAATAATACATGCTAACGATATATGGTAATACCCACCTTTTGTCTTGAAGCTCTCTGGAACTGAGGAGCTATTTTCTCCTGTCGTGTAAACCACCACCACTCGGATGTTATAAAGCGTGTAAGGCTGTAGATCTGTGATGTTACAGACATAGACTGGACCTTGGCTGCATGAAGCTTTGACATGGTAAAACTCATTATATTTCCACTAGAAAAAGAAGCATAACTAAGATTCTGATTCTTTTTAGAAACTCTTGGATGTAGAACTTGATTAAAGCATAAATAAATTTATTTACATTAAAAGAAAGAACTTCTTTAAGCTGTTTAGTTCCAAGCATTACCCTCATCACACATAGCCCCCTTGTTCCTTATGTTAGGTGATAGTTAGATGAATGGCCCTTTTAGCCTAAGAGCAAGGTGGAGCATCCCTGAGTCGGTTCAATGGGGAATATTCGGAGCTGAGACACGCTGCTCTCCCTAGATGCGGACACTCATGCTAAGGCAGGATGGCTAATAATGGGAATCACAGTGGAGGAACAAGGAGGGACTCATACAAGGAGGATCTCAATTCCAGGGACTTGTTCATTTTAAAGTCATCATTTTATATGTGTGATTCTCTGTTGAAGTCCAATGGCAAGCCAAAACATTTGGGGTTTTCGTCTAATGCTGTCTTCAGATATGTGCTGGCCATGCTTCAAACACATGCCTTGGAACCTTGAAGTCCTCCAAAAAAAAGGGAAACTCTGAAACCATACACAATCCTCCGCAGGTTAGACATGAAGTACAGGAAATCTCCATCCCGTTCCACTCTACACATCTAATAGTCTTTAAGCTCAACTAAGTGAAGCTTCCTTCTTCTCTGTGTGAAGTTACTTTTAAAAAACCTTTTTATTTGAGACCCCTATGGAAAAGTTAGGGGAAAGATTGAAGGAGCTGAAAAAACCAACAGTATCAACCAACCTGGACCCCTCAGAGCTCCCAGAGACTAAGCCATCAAGCCATCAACCAAAGAGCATACATGGGCTGGTCCATCTCTCTCTCTCTCTCTCTCTCTCTCTCTCTCTCTCTCTCTCTCTCTCTCACACACACACACACACACACACACACACACACACACACACACGTAGCAAAGGACTGCCTTGTCTGTTCCCAGTGGGAGAGGATGCACCTGATTCTGTAGAGACTTCATGCCCCAAGGAAGGGGGATGTGGTGGGGGAAGCACCCCCTCAGAGGCAAAAGGGAGGGAGCTGGAGTGAAGAACTCTGAGAGAAGGGACCAGGAGGGGGCAACATTTGGAATGTAAATAAATAAAATAATCCTTAAAAATCATTACTTGATAACGTCGAGTGGTTTTTGTTGTTGTTCTTGTTCTTGTTGTTGTTTTGCCTTTGTATACAAATAAGAAAGGCAAAGGCTGTGGCATTTTGTCAAGTGTTCCTAGTGTCTTTTCCTTGGTAGTGTTTCCTAAGGTCAGTTTCCATAAATAACTTTTCCTCTGCATCTCCTTTTTCATTCGGCCCTCAAGAAGTCATATCATATCATCAAATACGTACTTTACACTAGTTTCTATTAAAGTTAGGAATATCTTCTATTGCGATTTCAGGAGGTAGACCACTATGCTATTTAAAACGTGGGTGGATGGGCTGAAGGGGAGAGAGGCAATAAAAGAATAAGCAGCAGAAATGTTATTCAAGGCGCTGCCTGCACTAAGCTCATGAATATGTCAGTCCCACTGACACATAATGAAATGGCTTAATGAAGCAGGCCATTCAATGCAATGTGTATTCAAACTGAGTGTGTGTGTGTGTGTGTGTGTGTGTGTGTGTGTGTGTAAGAGGGAGGGAAAAGTGAAGAAGAGGAGAGGGCAGAATAGAGGAGGGGGAGGAGGGAGAGAGGGGGAGAGATTACTTCCGGCTAAAATCTTTGACTAGTCAGGTCCTGCCATCTTAATGATATGCTGTATAAATTACCTTTAGGGACTGGACTAGGGGACTGAGCAGTCTACAGCATCAGCAGGGCTCCTAAAATGCAGGTGAGATGGTTATCAGGAGCACTTGCTGGAAAACTGGCAGTCAATGGGCCTCACTGCAGTAGTGAATGTTCTGGGCAGACCACCAACTTGGCAGCTACTGTGGGCTATCCCAGAAAAAAAATCACAGGGAGTTGGAACTATTCCCTTGTCAGAAGCTAACAAAGGCAGGGGTGGAGGCTACCCCAGAGAGAAAGAATAGCTGTCTGTGAAGTTTTAGAGAGTGTCTAGCCTATAGTATCTTATAGATCAAAACTTCAGAAATATGTAATTTCAGTAGAAAACGAAGAAAATGAAGAGGAAAAAACACATTTAATGGACTTGTTTGAAAACAAGCCAAAGTAAAATTACTTCCCCCGATTTTAAATGGCATGTGTTCTACTTATATATACCTTTTAGTTTTTTAGTTTTTTTTTTAAATCTCTGTAGTTCAGGATACCAGATAAAAAAAATAGCTTGGGGTCTGGGGTATAGCTAAGTTGATAAAGTACCTATCTGTTATACATAATTTTTACATTGAAACTGTCTTAATGATTTGTCTATTTGAAATAGTAACCTTATAAAAACAAGGCTACACTGGGGAGACTGAAGGATTGTCTTCTTTGGGACTTACTTAAGTAAGCTTAATGCATTTCAGTGTAAAGTCAGGGGAAGGGGAAAACATTGTTGCTTCTCTAATAGGAGAAGTAAAAGATAATAGCGCACTGGTACATCCCCATCATCACAGTCCAGGTGAGGTGCTGTACACCTTAACCCTAGCATGCAGAAAGTGGAACAGAAGAAAGGATCAGGAGCTCAAGGTCAAACGGTATGTTCAGCTCTATAAAAATTCAAGACTAGCTTAGGCTGGCAAAAAACTTTGTCTCAAAATAAACAAACAAATAAATCCTCAGATTATGTTCTGATGTCTTTATTTTGCAAGCATGGAATTGTGTCACAATGACAAATTTTACCGTGATGTTCTTCCATTTGTAAAGAAACGTTTAATTAAAAGAGATTTCTATCTTCGCTCACTGCTCATCCTCCAAGAGTCTGAATGTGGATTTATGGGATCATTGCCAGCAGTCTTGTCATAAAGAGACAAGTTCAAGTTGCTCCAAAGGGATGGAGCCTCCAGCCGAGGTAATTTATCCCCTGTTCAGAGGCACAGCCTCCCATTCTGCTCCTGCACCTGGACTACAAATGGTCACATACACAGAAAGGATGACTGTCCGCTTCATGGTATAGTTTTTCAAAAGCGGAGTCTTGCTGTGTACAGTCCAGGATGGTCTCATACTCATGATCCTTCTACCTCCTCCTTTCCCCATGCTGTAATTAAAAGTGTGTATTACCACACGCTCAAGTAGCCTCATGGTTTTCTCAATGTGGCCCATGATGGATCTGAACTGAAAAATAATAGGTCGACAGAGAAAGTGGAGTAGTGAAAGCACTTCCTTGGTGTCATGAGGACTGGACCTGTCTGCTGTCCCCTCCAGACTTTGAGGAATGGGACGGTTGGCTTAATGACTCATGCTCCTTGTTTCTGTGGACATCACCCAAATAGGACTGTTCTAGGAGTGTGTCAACCCTGGGCTCTTCTTTGCAAGCATGCCCCAGCTGGTGACATATGACTCATTATAGAATCTATCTCAGTCTGTGTCTTCTCATCAAGACAATGAGGTACCTACCCATCGTTAACCCTCGCATCTTCTCCAATCTGAGAAGCAACAGGAGCATCCTCTCCCCTTGACTTTACACTGAACTGAATTAAGCTTATCTAATTAAGTCCAAAAGAGAATGATCCTCTAATCTCTCCAATTTAGCCTTATTTTTATAAAGTCACCATTTCAGTATAAAAAGGAAGGAAAAGCTATATACTCAATACTTGATGCTCTATTTCTCTCAGTCTTATCCAAAAAGAGCAAAAATCACAAAAATACATATCTTATAAAGTAAGTTTTAAAAACCTACAAAGAGAAAAGGGACCATGAGGTGGGAGGGAGAGACTTTAAGGAAACAATGGAATGTATGTGACATAAAAGCAGAGGGAGTTAGCTATTGTTGGACAGAGGAAGGGACAAGGGATGAACACAGAAGGCAGTAGAAGAGGAATGAATAAGAACAAGATCACTGTCAACACACGTGAGCACAGATGGGGAAGGAACACTTGGGATCCCTCCCCTAGCTGATGAGCTACTCATAATTAATGGCTGCTGGGGGAAAGGAGTTAGTTCTTCAAGGGTAGAGACAGGTAAGTTGACCGTAATCCAGTAAACAGCTCAGAAAGCAACTCTGATTAAACTCAGTGGGTTACTAAGATAAACTAGAGAGCAGAAGAAGGGTATTTTAGGAAGGGGATTTCCAGAAGGAAGGGGTAAGAGAGAGGCGTAGCAGAGAGGTGAGGTCAAAATGGGAAATGTTCACCTATGAAATTGTCAAGAGGAAGCTAGAAGGGGTAAGAGAGGGGAATATCTGAAATTACCAAATAATCAATCAAATTTTTGCTTTAAAAAAATAAATCTTGAAAAACAGAACAATTTCACTTTTAAGGAAAAAGTGAGATCTCTACAGTTCTAATTTGCTTTAAGCAACTCCAAAACAAGACAGTCTTCGCAAATGTGTCAACATAAGCCTGTAAACATGCAGATATGTACACAACTAAGCACTGGTAAGAAGGACAAACAGAAATTATAAAATCTTAATAATCTATTCATGATACCTCACTGTGAAAGTCAGTGTGAATTTCCTCTACAGGGTCCAGTTAACTGACATCTTAAAAGTCAGTTTGGGTGATGCTTTAATAAATCATGAAAAATTCTGAATGAAGAAACATTTTCAACTTCATGGATTAGCAGCAAACTAGCTTGGGAATGAAGTAGCTTCACACTTCATTCTCTTCTGTTGCTGCACGCTACTTAAAGGTTGAAAGCACACTTCTAAACAAAGTTTTGGCTTTTTCATTGTTGGTTTATGTATTTTTTCATAGTTGAGTTTCATCCAATTGTTATTTTAAAGGTGAAAACATATAAATCAAGTTTATTAATAATTAATGTTTTATTTCATAGAAAATTAGTAAGATGACTTAAATGGTTTTATATAGGTTCTTATAATTTTATGGGTAGGGGTGGTTGGCCTGAATCTATGTCCGTACACTATGCGTGTTCCTGGTTCTCTTTGGAGGCCAGAAGAGGGGGTCAGATCCCCTGGGACAGTTGTGAGTAGCCATGTGGGAATTGAACTGAGTCTTCTGGAATAGCTATCAGTGCTCTTAAGTCCTGAGCTATCTCCCTAGCCCTTATATGAGTCTTCTGAAAGTCAAATTTTTCTTATATTTATTTAGTGTGGGAGGGGGTTAGAGTGGAGATACATATGTGCCAAGACTTGTGTCTAGAGATCAGAAGAAAATTTGTGAGAACAGATTCTCTCCTTCTTTGTGGGTCCCATGGGTCAAACTCAAGACCTCAGGCTTGACCATAAACCCCTTTACCCTCAAACAACACTGCCATCCTGTCAGAGCAAGCTGAACTTTGGATGCTATTTTGGACAGAAGTCTACCTGGGTAATTTACTGCTTCTCATGCCAATCTGAGTCAATGAGTGTTGACAAGCACTGCTAATTTATACAAGAGAACATTCTGGTCATACAAAAGAATCTTTCCAGCTTATTGGAGACTGTAAAATATGGATTTGCATCAAAAGTCTACCTTCTGGAGTTCAAACCAAAATCTGGTGAGGTTAACGTTAGATGGAGCCTTCCAATCTAACTGCAGACTAGTATTCTCTGGAACCAAGGCAGAAGGTTTCTCCGGTGTGTCAAACATGTTGACTCTGACAGGATGACTCTCAGCACACCACATTTCCTCTGAGTGGCAGGCCAGAACCTTTTTGTTAAAATAAATAAATAAGTAACAAGGAAAACACACCTTAGTCTTCTCAGAACATGAGCTTGAATACGGCAATTAGAAGTGCCCAGGACACTCAATACCTTCAGCACATAGAGTTGTCCACCAGATAGTTTAGTGACAAGCAGAGAAAGCCTGGCACTTGGAAATTCACTCTGTCTTAGAGGAGTCTCAGGAATTGGAGCCAGGTATGACATAACCAGCTGATAGCGGACTGACTCTTTGGGTCCGTTTGGCTTATGTGATTCTGTCCAGAATACATGGAGACTGGTGTCTGACAGCACCGTTGCGTTGATATGACAAACTGCCTCGGGCACTGAAATAAATAGCATTAAAGGATAAGGGACATTGCAACAGCACTGGGTGGTGGAAAGAAGCAAGAGAGTCAGTTGAGGAACAGTGCTATCATGTGAGCAGAACGAGTTACAGAAGCCCAAAGGAAAGGTGGCCGCTTACATAATGGGAAGTGAGCAGGCTGCCTGAAAAGATGTTGTCTATTTTTGCCTAATGACCAAATCGTTCTCTGACCCCAGCTCAAGTCTACAGGCAATTCAAGAGAGCTTTGCAACAACCATCAAAAATAGCTGAAAGAAATGATTTCCAGCCTTCAGATTCTAGATGTACTATTTCAAAGACTGTGAGGCTGCAGTATTTTAAGCCCCAGGGCACTGGGCACATTTCACGTTATATCTTGGTTTTCCTCTTGCCACATGTGCAGAAACTTCTGATTACATGGGAGGAGAGTGACACTGCATGGCAGGACCAAAGCATGTGCTTCTTGGTCAATCTACATTTGGATGTCTTACCTTCTAGTTTCTTTGTGCTTTGCCGGGCTGTGACTCAGCCCTGTCAAGGATTGGAGCCAGAGTGAAGTCAAGTCGCTAAAGAGTTTTCCCAGAGTTCACAGACCTCATTGAACTTTAAGCACCCCCATATGGTGATTACTTAGTGATCAGATAAAGAATACAGACATGGGCATCACACATATCATAGAAACCCACAGCAGCCAGTAACTCACCTCCACTTTTAGTTTTTCCTTGAATCTCTTTCCCCAGAGGTAAATGTTCTAAAGGATCTGAATAATAGTTCTTCACAGCTATCTGAATCACGTATGTTGAAAATGGCTGCAGACCTTCAATGCGGGCTACATTCTCCTGTGATTCCTGTCATTGAATTTTTCATTAAGTATTCGATTCTTGTATTTCATACAAATGGCTGGAAAAAGTAATTCTGGACTGTTCATGATACTGCTTTCTTATTCTAACAGACTTGACTTTACTATCCCCATGCACTAGTGACAGATGAGTAGCAGCCAACTCTCAGCAAACGTGGAATGAGACCATGCAAGGCAGTGAGACCCCTAAGAGAAATAGCATTTCATTCTCATTACCTCACAGTGTGAGATTGTCAGTTTACAAACTTGTGTGAACACGATAAAAGATCGCATAAAGGCAGTTAAACATTCTCAGAAATCAAGTCTAAGGGAGGTTTTGGTTCTCAATGCTGCCTATGCTTTAGAATCCTCCAAGAAAGTTTCTGATTCTGACTGAGTAGTCTTGTGTCTTAATCAATTTATAGTCAGGAAACTATAGTTGGTCTAATAATAAAAATGTTCTGCAACACAACATATCTTATCAGCATAATGTACACTTTATGGCAACACACAGGATCTAATGCCTAAAGCTGATGATCAATTTCCCTTCTTTGAACTGGTTAAATACAACAAGTACAAAGCAAAATATTGGACACAGATTATTTTATTACCGTAATGACCAAACACCAACCAAATACACTGATATTGGCGTGAATACTGGCAATTCATTCATCCAAGAAATAGCTATATCCAGGCACGGTGATATATGCCTGTAATGTCATGACTCCAGAGGCAAGGCGTCTCGCAGTAAACTCAAAGCCAGTCTGGGCTATGGGACTAGTTTTCTGCCAGTTAGGACTATACCATAAAATGATGTCTCAGAGAGACAGAGAGAAACAAGTGCACTGTCTACTGCATGTCTACTATTCCACACAACTAGGAAAATAATGACAGATAACAAGCAGATGGACTCCACAGAGTATATGTCACAACACATAGAACAACTGGACAAAAATATTATTTATATTTTATATTAGATATAAAAGAACACAAAATAGTAACATTCCCCCTGCCTGATTCGATTCTTGACTCTTCCATTTAATGGCTAGGTCATAGGAACAGGCTTTATCACTCTTGGGGACAATCAGGGAGAGGAATAAACTTTGTTCTCTTAGGACCTGCAAGAAACACGACAACCCATAGCTAGTGTTAATAAGTTTCCCTAATGTTTAACTTACTCCCATGCAAGAAGTCTAGAAACCAATATGCTTCGATCAGTCATTGGATGGAAGAAGTTTTAAAACAAAGAAGCTTAAAGTATATTTGTCAGAACACATGGCTGAAAGATTTACAGCAAGAAAGAGCATCTTATAAAGACAAACACAGCTAGATCCAGACTTACCAACATTTTGTGTTTCCTCTCAGAGCTGTTTGCCCTGTTAGCTTCTACATAGTAAACCAGGTATGTTGATGTGGGGCTGGTAATACCATGCCACGTGAGGTTTGTCTTGACTGGAGGTAATTTCAGTGTGAGGCTGGTGTTGGTGGCATTCAATATAGTTGCTTCTACCATATCTGAAGCTAGAGACAAATATTCTTTATCTAAAATAATAAGAAAAAAGAAGGAATAGTAGGTTTATCTAACAAGAGTAATGGCGAATGTTAGAAACAAGTTTGTGGAGGATACCGAACTTTAAATGGAAACGATAAGTATGGGATGTTTTGGGTATGTATTGTGTCTACATTGAGACCCTGGCTTTAGCAAACTATCCTGGATCCTCCCCAGTGGATTCCTCCTTTTCTCTACAGTCACACATGTGATGTTTAGAATAGCATACCCAGAGGAAACTCATTTTCTGAAGTTCAGTTGCAACTGGGACAGTCATGAAGTAGAAGCTTGGTAGGTGTCTACTCTGTGAACCCTTCAAAGTGGCATTTGCCTCGCTGATAATGAAGGGCAAATATTCTGTAAGACATCCCTGACCCTCACTGTCTCCCTGTCTAAGATGCAGCCACCATATCACTAGGGGCCGGAGCAATCTTGTAAGAACTTACTAGAAGACGCTAGCAAAATTTGAGGCTAGCTGGCATAGTGGCACATGCTTGTAATAATAACACTCAGGAGGCAGAGACTCAAGAGGGTCAAGGGTTAGATGCTAACGTCTGTGTATGACATGTTATTGCACTCTTAAATTCATTGTATCTGTGGCCACCTGCACAGGATCACCGCAAATTTGAACATGTTGATACCCTGTCATTAAAGTGGGGAGGTTCATAGGGTCTCTACAAAGATTTATATGCAAATAATTGGGGAGAAAGAGATATTTTCTTTGGTGATATGGTCACTGAGAAGTACACATGCTTCTATAAACAAATTCTGTGCATACAACTGTAAACAATACTAATGAAATCTATTGGTTTACAAACAAAACACAGGTAAGTAGAAAATAGGGTATGGGGTCTGGCAAGATGGCATGGTGGGTAAGGGCACTTGGTACAAACCTAACAACCTGAGTTGGATCCCATAATCCACAGGAAAAGACGAGGAAGAACTAAAAATTGTCCTCTGACCTCTAGACACATTGTGGAAAGCATATATCTACATTCACACACACACACACACACACACACACACACACACGTAGTAATTAAAATCTTTTTTAAATTATATGAAATAGTAGAAGGTTGGCTAGGCAAAGAGGAAGAATATTAGCACGGGTGAAAGTCTAGGAGAAGGAAATGGGTGAGTCTGATCAAAGTACATTACGTACATGTATGAAAATGTCATAATGCCACCCATTGCTATATAAAATTAATATATGCTAATAAAAACATTAAAATAAAAAAGAGCTTGAGGTCAGCTTGAACGACATAATGGGTTCAAGAATAGCTTCAAGTACCTAGACAGACCATGTGTCAAAAAACAATAAAAATGCAGGAAAAACAGAAGTCAAGGTCCTGATGGCATGCGAGAGTACTTATGTATAACACCCAACCAGATATGTCATACCCTGAACAGACTGAGGGGGCAGTAGCCACATAGACTACAGTAAGAATAGGAAGGAACCTGTGTTCCAGCCCATGCCGTGGCACACCACGATGCAGGTTTCCTTTTTCCTAGTTTGTGGCTGCTACTGTGAGAAAACATTGATCAAAAGCAACTTGTGAGGTGGAAGAGATTTATTTCAACTTGCAGCTTAGAGTCCACCATTAAGGAAAACCAAGACAGAAACATGGAAGAAAGATTTGAAAGCAAACTCCATGTACTACTACTGCTTAATGGCCTGAGCCTCATGGGTAGCTCAACCTACTGTCTTGTACAGCCCAGAACCACCTGCCCAGGAGTAGCACTTCCCACAGTGAGCTAAACCTTTTTACAATAATCATTAATGGAGAAAATATCTCACAGACATGCTCACCACTCAGTCTTATGGAGGCAATTCCTCAGTTGAGGTTTCTTCTCAGTGACATTGTGTTAAGTTGACATAAACTGACCAGCAGAATCGACCCTTTGTCAAATTGACATACAAACACATCATTATCAAATCATTACTGGTCCTTTCTCGTTTGTTCCTGAGCTCTCATGTTATGATCACAGCATAAAGCATTGTCTACATTTTAAATGTTCCAAAGTCTTTTAAAATTTTGAGTGATTTAAACATTCAAGTTCTACTTTTTTTAAAAAAAAAAAAAAGTCAAAAGTCTCTTAACTGTGAATTTTTATAGAAATCAAAAACAAATACTTGCTCCAAAAGGAAAAAACCAGGGCATGAGAGCAATTACATCAAGCAAAACCCAACATCCAGCGGTAAATCCACTCCTATACCTTCATGTTCAGCAACTAGAGATCACTCAGGAGCTTCTCGCTGCAAAAGGCTTGAGCAGCCCCACCTCTCTGCCTCTGCCATCCATAGCACACACACAGGTTGAGACCAGCTCTATTCTACATATGCTGGTGTTTGTCCCAGTTGCAACCCCCACTGCAACTAAGGCTGCACCTCCACCAGTAGCAATGCTCTGTCTCTGGGTCACATGACCAAGCCACATCTGCTCTCCATGGACCCTTCAGTCCTTCAGTGTGTACGCCTCCAAATGCCAGTACCACATGGGAGACAGACATTGCTAAGTTCGGTCCTCTCTGGACAACTGTTTCTGTGTCCTGACCCGAAGGAAATATTTCACCTCAGTGGTGCTGGTCTCCTGTTAGTTGCAGAGCTCATTATTCAGCCCCAGCTCACTAGCATCTATTATCTTAGTAAAGCAAAGCATAGATTCTTAACTCAAGTACACCACACAAGCAGCTGACAGAGTCTTTGCTTCCCTTTGAAAGTTCCCAAGGCAGGCCTCTGTCATGTGCAGCTCTCTGTCATAATACTACATTGAGAGCTGATTAGTCTTTCTAGGCCAAAGCTCCAAAAGACCTCCATAGTCCCCTCCATAAACAAGAAAGCGTGGCTGAGCCGGGCAGTGGTGGCTCACGCCTTTAATCCCAGCACTTGGGAGGCAGAGGCAGGTGGATTTCTGAGTTTGAGGCCAGTCTGGTCTACAGAGTGAGTTCCAGGACAGCCAGGGCTACACAGAGAAACCCTGTCTCAAAAAACCAAAAAGAAAAAAAAAAAAAACAAGAAAGCATGGTCAGGTCCATCACACGTCTCACTCTCTGATGCCAATTTCTGTATTAGTTTGCTGCTCTCTTGCTGTGATAAAATACAAATCTGAGAAAAGGGGGTTTATTTATGCTTTACAGACTTTACAATCTGTCACTGAGGGAATCCAAGGCAGGAACTAAACACAGCAACCTGGAAGCAGGAACTGATACTGAGGCCATGGAGAAACACTGCTTAATTCTTTGCTCCTCATAGCTCAGTCTCCTTTATCACACAGTCAAGGACCACCTACCCAGGGGAGGCATCACCCATAGTGGGCTGGGCCCTCCTACATCAATCATCAATCAAGAAAATGCCCCATAGGCGAGTCCACGAGCCAATCTGATAGAGACAGTTCCTCAAGATTAAAGCATCCCATCCCAGGTGACTTTCATATGGCTCAGGTTGACCCAAACTAACCAGCACATGCCTCTAAAATCATGTTTCTGTCATAAGCAGCTGACTGAAATTCTGATCTACTCACCTGATAAGTAATACATAAATCACTTCTAAAGCACATCATCATTATGCAAATTTCAACCACTGCAAATGGGATTTTATCTGAAACCTAGCAACTCTATACGAACTCCTTGGCCCACTGTCTACTGGAGTTTACAATCACACCTCCTGTCCACTGTTCTCTCTTGTCTCTTGACTCGGCAAAGTTGCACTTTGTTCTGGTCACATTGCACTGTCTGTAAGCTATGCTAGGTTTCCACCTGTCTGCGCCCTGGTGCAGGTTCCCTCCACAGTATTGAATGAAGTTCCTCATACATCCTATCGCCTGGGAAGCCCCTCCCATGCCCTAATGCAGGGGAAAGCATTACTTCTGTGTCCCCAAGCACAGACCTGCTTTCTTCCACTGTGACACTAGATATGCTCATTTTTAGTCTGATGCTTTATTGCTTATCCACTAGTAGAATGTGGAGCTTGGGAATCTCAGACTGGGCTTGCCCAGAGTTCCAGAAGAGAGAGTGACACATTTTAACTGCAACAATCTTTACTATTTTGTGCTTGCAGGCTATAAATGCTTACATCTAATGAGGAACTTAGGAGAGGAATGTCTAAGCACCAAATATTTGATCGAGCTCACTCCTCTACTTCCTTGAGAAGGTGACTCCAGGTCTTCTACAAAGAGAGTTATCTAGTTCACAAATATTTATGTATCATTCTACTTTCTCACGCTCCATATTTCAAATGAACATTATCTATTATCATAGATCGTAAGCTGCTGGGAAATGACCCTAATGTGGAGATTCCAGTTATGGATTCCAAAGTGAGCAAAGCGTGCTCAGCTAGACCTATACCTTTTATTCCTGGGTAGAAGGATTGCACAAAGAACCCATGATTCTAACTTTGAGGACACTGGGAAGGCCTGAGAATTTGGAGAAAGATAATTTCATTAATGCTACAGAACGGGCTACTTTTCAGTTACGTGATGCTAATCATTTGTGCTGACTTCTGGTCTAAATAAATCCTCATACTAGGGAAAACGGGGCAAAAAAAATTTACTCAAAGATTAATGTTATTTGTTTTTATTCAACTAATATAGTAGACATATTGAAATGTTGTAAATGTGATTTGGTACAGAAGGAAAGATTTCACTCTCTGTCCACAGCCCCCATCTCCCTTCCATTGTTCCATTTTCCAAATCCTTTACATGTTGAAGATGCCAACTTCGGAGCAAAGAAACTAGTCATTGCCTAAAGTGTCCAGCAGATGGCAGTAAAGCACTCGTCCCAAATGGACCTTCCACGCTAATGATAGCGTCTATAATAAAAATTCACGCTTCTATTAGGTATGTGTTGAGGCTGTTATTCAACATCAGACAGAGATTACACCTTGTTTTCATTCCTTTTTTTTTCTCCTGATGCACATTGGTTGCTCTAGTTCCTTGTTTAACCACAAACTTACACTGCACTATTTAGTTTGTGCTACAATTTGCTCTTCCGCTTGACTTACAAAGCCCAACTATGTAACTGAGAACATGTAACTGTCATTCAGACAAAATTTACTTTTTTGAATATTTCATTGTTTGGGTGGAGCCCTTAATTGGGTTGTTTTACTGATTGCTCGCATATTTATATCCATCTTTTTATTGGTTTATTTATTCACTTTACCTCCCGATTGTAGCCCCCTGACCCCTGATCAAGTGGCCACCTCCTGCAGCCAGGCAGGAGTTCCAGTGCAGGGAGGAGGACACCAACTGACCCACAAAGCTTCAACCCGAAATTCATCCTGCCTATAGGATGTGAAGAGGTTTAAGATGTAGGAGAGATTGAGGAAATGACCAACCAATGACTGGTCCAACTTGAGATCCACCCCATGGGAGAGAGCCAATCCTTGACGCTATTAAGATATTCTGCTATGCTTGCTTGCAGGCAAGAGCCTAGCATTTTCTTTTCTTAATCAACTTTATTTTCTAATGCCGTTTGGGGTTCACGGTAAAATTGATATGAAATTGGAGAGCTCTCATATATGTCCCAATAAATGCATAGACTCTCTCATTACCAATAACTCCCCCCCCCCCAGAGCACCATCTGATTTACAGTCAATTCATCTACTAGAAAATGTTCTTACCTAAAGGGCACAGTCTATGTCAGGCTTCTCTGTTATACCACATGCTTGGTGACTTAGAAAATGTCTTATGGGATGGTCCCACTCTTACGGTATCCTACAGAGGCATTTTACTACCTCAAACACACGCTGCTCTACCTACAGCATCCCTTTTCCCTCGACCCCTAGTGATCACTACCGATTTCATGACTGCCTGTCCTTGTTTGCTTCTTAGTTACTGGGGGAAATGCTTACCAAAACTAACTTGGGGGGGGGGAGGATTATTTGGCTTCAAGGGTGTACCCTGTTATTTGGGTGTCTGTTATTCGGGGAAGCCACAGCAGGAACTGAAGCAAGAGACTGAAAAGGGACACTGCTTACGGCCTTGATTCCTCCAGCTTGTTCTGCTTTCTTTATTCTCCCCAGACCCACCTGCCTAGGGATAGCACCACCCACAGTGGGCTGGACCATCCTATATGAAATAGTAGCTAAGAACATGCTGAGAAACAGAAAAGGGATGGGTCCAGATGGGAGACAAAAGGAGAGGGAGGGAAATCATAACCAGAATATATTATATGAGGAAAACAGCTGTTTTCAATAAAAAGAAGAAAAAGATGATCCACGGGCCAGTCTGATGGAAATAATCCCTCAATGGCGGGACTCTAGTTGACAAAACCAACCAATACGCTGTGGCGGTGACCTCTGCATTTGCAGAACGTCATGCAGTTGTCATCACATGATAGGTGACGTTTTCAGTTTGGTTTCATTGCCTTCTACTCTTGTGTGTCTTCTCCACATTTTTCTACAACTTCAAGGCTCCTTTCTTTTTTGATCCAAATATAAACCGTTATAGTTCACCATTAGCTAATTTTTATGTTGATTAGAAGGGTGTTTCTAACTTATCTTGTCAGAAATGCTCCATTTCACCATTAAATTACTTTTGTCCCTCTTTCAAAGATTTCCTTGACTATGTTTATGAGGGTCTGTTTCCAAGTTATCTACTGGTACTATTGCTTATCCAGTGATAGTCACTGTCCTCCAATGCCTTGGGGCCTTGATAGCTATAACTTTTTAGCAAGTCTTCAAGTTAGTTCATACATACTGATGTTATGCTTTTCTCTTGATATTATGTTAGTTTCTTTTTTGATCTTCATATAAACATAACAATGTGCTTCTCAATATCCACAAGATTGTTTCCTGGAGGCTGGAAGACTGCATCGAACTGACGGACCAAATTAGAGAGAAGCAGCATCTTGACTTCATATCCACAGATGCAGTCTCACTGGACATTTACTTCACTTTCTTTTGAGTACTCCCACCAGAATTTGGTAGAATCATCATATGTGGTTTGTGTGTATTTTGTTAGACTTATATACAAGTATTTCATTTGGGGAGATGATAATACAAGTAGTCTTATCTTATTGCAAATTTGGCTTGTTTGTTGCTGAAGAAAATTAAGTTTACAGCATTCTGCAGACTTGCCAGATTACTTACTAGTTTGGGGAGAAATGTTTTGGCCAGATTTTCTGTGTAATTGATCACATCAACTGTAGGTGAACACCATGTTATTTCTCCCTCCTCACTCAATGCACTCTTTATTTTCTATCCAAGTTGAAAGACAAGTGTGGTAGCTACACACACACACACACACACACACACACATGCTCGCATGCATAATAAAATTCACTGATGCTATCATTGTCAACAGCCTTACATTTAGAACAACTAAGAAAAATAATCATTCTTGTTTGCCCTCTGCTACTCACTTATCTGACATCATAACATAGATTTGAGCTTCTGATCCACGTAATTTTCCTTCTTTCTAAAGAACTTCTATTAATATGTCTTACAAGGCAGTCTACTTAATCTATGTAATATATAATACATGATAGATCAACAAACACAGTACTTGGCCTTGCAAGAGAGCGGGGGCTTTATACAATGCTGTTGACACTACTGAAAGGCCTACACCAGACAGAAGAGATAGAAGACAAGTGGACAGAACAGGTCATAGGCCCACACGTCTAATGCTGCCTACCGCAGTCCTAGCTATGTGAGTGTGTGAGTCAGGGTAAACAGCAGCCAGGCGTGACAGAATGTAGGGTGGAAGTGAGGGCCCAATTCAGAGACTGGAGGAATAGACAGCCTTGGAAGGGAACAAGCATGTTGTGTGGATCACTCTGTTACCTGGAAAAGGCTGCAGAGCTGAACTGTAAGCCAAGATATGCTTACTCCCTGGGGCCTTCACCTGGGAGAGGATGGCCCTGATTCCCTTCCTTGCTTGATAAATTTGTGTGTCATCCTTTGTTGTCATGATCCAATATATAAACTCCCCATCCACTGTTAAACTAATGACTCTTTTTCCTGCTGATTCAAAACACAAAGAAAAAAATTAAAGGATGAAGAATTAAACAAAATAACATAAAATCAGGCACCTTAAGTTTTCTGCTCTAAATAATATATGAAGTTACTTTTTTGCTAAGAAAATTGCTAAGTTTTAAACTTTCAACATTAAAAAAACAAAAAGTATTTTATGCCATTTGGCTCAACAATGTTTTCTCACTTTTTTTGGACCCAGTAAAGTCAAAGAAAATATTGGCACTGCCAGTTCCTTTGGTCTGGACCATGACCAAATAGCTTATAGCAGCTGACTGACGAGCTTCCAGTGACTCACCTGCCTCTGCCTCTGCCTCTGCCTCTGCCTCTGCCTCTGCCTCTGCCTCTGCCTCTGCCTCTGCCTCTGCCTCTGCCTCTGCCTCTGCCTCTGCCTCCCATCATGCCACTACAGGATTGCAGATGTGTGTCACTGTGCACTAGAAACCCAAGCTCAGGTCCTCACACTTGCAAAGAAAATGTTCTACAGGATGACCAATTTATCCAAACCTGTAATTATCTTCCTTTTTTGTTTTGTTTTGTGATCTCTTATAGTAGATACATACTTATATACGTTTATGCTTCTATGTGTATGCATGAGGGTGAGAACATACATATGCATGCACTTGTGTGCATATGTAGAGGCCAGAGGTCAATTTGCTATGGGTTTCTTTCTAGTAACTAACCCGTCTTTAGACTAGGCAAATTCAGTGAGGATTAAGATTATAATTTGGTTTTTATTTTGTTTTATTTTGGTCTGGTTTGTTGTTATTGTTTTTTCTACAGGATTTTTCTATGTAGTCCTGGCTGGCCTTCTTGGACTCACTATGTAGACCAGGCTGTCCTCAAACTCACAGAGATCTGCCTGTTTCTGCCCCCAAGTACTGGAATTAAAAGCATATGCCACGATGCCAAGCTAATTAATAGGTATTGGTGTGATCAAAATTTATAAACCCAGAGTTCATCAATTCTAGACATAGAGATATTGCTGTCTCCACCTCCTGATTACTGGGATTACAGGTATCCACCACCACCTGCTTTTGATGTGAGTACTAATGATTCAAAATCAGGTCCTTGTTTTTATACAGCAAGTGCTTTACTAACTGAACCATCTCCCCAAACCCTTCAAGCTCTTTCTAATGGACAAGAGGGGCTGCTGTTACATATAAATGGGGATGTAGCTCAGTTGAGATTGCCTAGCACACACCACTGGATTTGATAGCCAGCACTTCATAAAACTAAACCTGGTGACACACATCTGTAATCCAAGCTCTTGTGAGGTAGAGGAAGGAAGATCAGAATTTCAAAGGCATCCTTGGTTATTGAGTGAATGTCTAGCCACCCTAGGTTACATGAAACCTAACAAAAAGAAGAGGAGAAGATATGAATACATTAGCACATTACCAGGGATAGCAGGTACCATGATGGCTTTCCAACACTGACATCCTTCCAGATCCATGGCCCAGATCTCTTGCCCTTTGGTAAAGTATATCCATGGTCTATCTGGGTCAGAGGTATCCACAGTCATTGCCCCACTTAACTCAGATTCTGTCACATTACAAAAACATTTGCTCCTTCCAGGCTGGTTTGGGGCCTTGGGTTGTAGAACATGATGCAAGGTGTGATTGTTAATATTGCAGTAGAGCATCTGATGGCCCAGGTCCGAAACTTCTGTCCAATACAAGCGACTATTAGGAAGAGGGGGAACATCCGTTTAATTTAATGAAGAAAAACATGTCACTCCAAATACTACTTTCTAATGAAGATCAACCATAAGGAGAAGACAAGTTGCAGCCTTAGGAGTAAGCGTGTTCAAACATCAAATAACTTCCTTGTGAAATAGAGAAGGTCACAGGAAGTCGAACTCAGTGTTGCCCAGTGAGGTTTTTTCTAATGACATTAGACCTGTAGTTTGAGCACCTTCAGTGGCCATTAATGCCTATAAATTCTAAACATGCTTTCATATTTTCAGTGTGTCTTTTGCCACTCTCTGTTTCTGTTTCTCCTTTAAATATGCATTATTCTGTTACAAATTAAAAAAAAAAACCCAACATCCCAAAAAGATTTTTTTTTTACTGGCAGTACAAATTCCTATTAAGTTTCTTTTGCTACCATGAGAGCTTAAAGAAACTGTTAAATATTTAGAAGCATTCAACATCAAGAGCTTTAGATCTAACTGCACATTGTAGCCCCTGAAAAAGCTATTAGCTCTTTTTTGGTACAAAGTATTTCTCTACAGAGAATCTCATCACTGTACAAAACTCTGCACAATTTTTATACAGATGCTGATGTTGAGCTGCACTTGAATTTCATGTTCTTATTGAAATAGTTGCCTGATCACACACACTCCACGCATTTTAAGACAGCCACTTATTCTTTATCCTCATCTTCCTCCTCCTCTTCTGATTCATTCTTCTTTGAGCCTGTTGGCCCACCAGGACCCTTCTTTCTTGTTTCACCTTTGCCCTTGGCACGGTATGCAGCAATATCCTTTGCCTACTTCTCCCTTAGTTTAGCTGCTTTCTGCTCATACAGTGTCTATCTTTGGCAAATTGTTCAGTCCACATCCTGCCCAGTTTCTTTGCAGTATCTCCAATAGACAGGCCTGGGTGCTGACTTTTGATCCGTGGTCGATAGTCAGAGCAAAACCAGAAGACAAATGGTGGTCTTTTGGGAGTATTAAGATCTGTTTTCTTTCCTTTCTTCACACCATTGGGCAGAATGTAGTTCTTCATCTCCCTATCATAACGAGCTTTGTTGCTCTTGGCCAGGTCTTCAAACTTTGACTTTTCCTTTGCAGACATGGTCTTCCATCTCTCCTGGAATTTCTTTGAGAATTTGGCAAAGTTGACTGAGGAGTTGGGGTGCTTCTTGTCCTCCTCCTGGTAGGTGTACATGAAGAAGGCTTTTGTTGACATCTCTTTTGCCCCCGCTGATGGCACAGCATCTACCTGGTGCAAGCTCTTCCCTCAGAGCCCAACAGAGATAACTTCTTTCCCCAGGCTCCAGCAAGAACAGGTATCTATTTCTGTTTCTTAATGCCAATAAACACCTTAGTTTCAAAATAGCTCATGTCTCCATTTGTGGTACAATTAAAAACATCCTTTCCAAGCTGGAAAAAATGATACTCAGTTGCTTAATAATATAGTCTTAAAACTATATTATGAAGATATGAACGTTATGAAGATAGACGGACCCAGACAAGCTTTCACTGGGCCACAGCTGCTGGCCACCTGTGCAGCCTATCCTGTCTTGGTCACATCTACTTCTTGTCTTTACCACCTGCCACTATTATATAATTCACTGATATAAAAATTTGTTATGCCCTTCCTTCTGCTAATTAGCCTTTAGGTTGGTCAAATTTTCAACACGCATTAAGATTATAACCTTAACTGACAGTTGTGAGCTCAAAATGTTTAAGAGATTAAGCCTGGAGTCGAAATGAGAATTCTATCTCTGAACCTTACTTCTTACTCTTATTTTCTACATTTTGAGTTAGGGGGTCTCACAAAATCACTGTGGTTGGCCTTGAATACTTAACGCTCCTGCCTCTGACTTCTGAGTGATTGGAATGACATATGAACCACCAATCTTGGCTCAGAATTATTTATTATAATTTAATGTAGCTCTCAACCATGTAATCGTAGCACCCAGGAGCTAAAAGAAGAAAATGGGGAGGAAGTTCTGGTTATCAACAGCTACACAGCCAGCTCAATGTCAGTATGCACTATGTGATATCCTCTACAAAATAAAAATAAGCATTTTAGTTTACCATTGTTAGCTTCTAATATTAAGCAAAGATTACATTAAAATCTATATCTCTTTCATCACAATAAAGATGCTCATACCTTAAGAGGGGATATATAGAGAAAGAAATTATTGTTGTACGTCTTTTGCAAGTCTTCACCTCCCTGGGGGATTTCACTTTGTGTTCAAGGTCAACATCAAATATCTGTGTTCCATTTTGTGATGCTTTCAGAGCAAAGTAGAGGTGCCTTGCAATCCAGTCGACAGCAATAACTGCAATGTCAGAAACCAGTGCATCCTGGAAAAGCTTAACACGGTGGGAAGCCAAGAAGAGTGGTCATCCATTTGCACGCTTCCTTAATTGTTCATATCATTACTCATTGAACCTGTGCGTAACCCCAAGCCTCACTCATTCTATGTGGTGACAACTGTACCACAAGCCATTTTCTCATGCTGTATATTCCCCCTAGATTATTTTAGTCACTTGGGTTCAGCTCTGATCTGCAGACCAGGGCTAAAACTCCTCATCTTTAGACATGAAGCTTTGTTCAGTCAGGGACTCAAATATCAAACTGCCTAATGAACATCTCCAAGTGAGGTACTCCAAAAATAAGAACCAATCACCCTACCTCAAACCTCTTCTTCTCTTGCACTCTGTATTGTTAAAAAATGCCCAATTTAACACAAGGAGTCATTCTGCATACATATGGCTCCTCCTTTATTTTCTTTATATCACTATGTAGGGAGCTAATCTCTTTAAAAATCCCTCCCCAACTTGGCATCTCCTTTCTCAACTCCTTGACTGTCACCTAACTCCTGCGTTTCTGTGACTTCCATTGCTGAAAGAGAGAGCATTCTTGAACATAATTTGAAGCTGGAAGTAGTGGTGCATATCTGCAGGGCCAGCTCTAAGCAGGTGGAAGAAAACGAATAGGGGATTCAATGTCAGTTTTAGCTACATAGTTAATTTGAGGCCAGCCTGTGCTCTGTGAGACTCTATCTCAAAACAAGAAAATATAACAAAATAAATTCTAAAAGGCTTTTTAAAAACACAATTTGACCGCTAAATAGCTCACTAGTTGCACCTCGACATTAACACCTGACCGTTATCCCACCCACCTCCTCCATTTTATCTCCCTAACCCACACTTCAAGTCTAGATTCTCTCTCCTTAGACCAGGCAGGCTGTGGCTCCCTGTTCCTCTGCCTTTGCTCTGGAGCTCCTCCTGTTGCTTTCTCCCATCTTTTTCCTGGCTCATCTTTATGCAAAACAGATTCCTGTTGTCTATGGAACACCACCTTAACCTGGGCTGTGATTCCACCATACCCTGCTCACTGCATTGCAGTTATACTGCTCTCTCTTTGATATTAATTCATATTTAGTGAATGGCTACCACAGAGCAGACGCTGTGCTATGTATGTTAATTGATCACCTCATTTGATCTCTATGGTAACCCAATGATTGGATACCACTTAGAGAGTCAATACATTCTGATCTCAGCTCTCATAAGCAGTACACATAAGTACCATGAAATGAGACTCTAAAGAGCACCACCTTAGTCATTGTGCAATACTGCCTTCCTAGGGTTACAGTAACCATAGAGCAGCTTTGTGAAAAGCAAGACTTGTAAATTCTTTGTCTCCTGGTAGAGTTCAAATCTAGAAGGTTCACTCACATACTGCCCCCCCCCCGAGCCCATGTATTAAAGACAGCCTAAACCTAGCAGCTGTTGGGAAGAGGTGAACCTTTAGAAGAGGTGTTTTGTGAGGAGTCTCGAGGTCACTCAGTGTGGGACTGTGGAATCCTGCTCTCTTCCTGTCTGTCCTCACTTGAATAAGAGCTAAACTGTTCAGGGCACTATCTACCATGAAGCACATCCTCACCACAGGTTCAAAAGCGACAAGGCCAAAGGACTATAGATGAAGCTTCTAAAACTGAGTCAAAAGAAACCTTTCTCTTTTCTCTTTAGGGTAATTCTTTCAGACACTTGTTCTAAGAGAAGCTATCATCCTCGATAGCCCCAGAAGCAAAAACAGCTCTTTAAACCCAATAACCTGTCTTGACTGACACATGGACAAACCCAGTCTGTATTTATGTATAAATGTATGTGTACCACACATTTAGTTGTTATTTCAAACATTCTAATCTTAAAGGCTCCCCCATTGGCCAATCATTTTAATTACATCTTTCACTTCAAAGAGACCACAAAGGGAAATACCTTGGAGCTGGAGTGATTGTGCAAATTCAGAAGGAAGAGTGAGTCTCCTTGAGCAAAATACCCCATTTCATCATCTGCTGTGTACCCCACTGTGCTGACGTCTCCCTCCGGGGAAAATGTCCACACAACTTGATTTTGATCCATGTCTAGAAACACAATCTTATTGCCAAGAAGAGATATGAGATATGGACATGGCTTTATTTCTGCAAGCAAAAAATAGACAGTACACATAAGAAACAAGCTTCGGGTTAGAAACCACCAGCAGTGTTGAAAATCCATGGGCCACTTCATCTAACACATCAGGGTCAACAAAAACTCTTAGGCCCTCTAATCCTATGTTTCTTCAAACTAATTCGGTGTGACTTTACCTTTTAATCCAGAGCTGCCATTCTTATTCCTAAACATAGCAACCAAAAATGTATCCTGTCAAATCGTCATTTATAGATTTTTAGGTAACAAATACCTGATGTTTTAGACATCACTATATCAGAAAATGGCCCTGGTCCTTTGGATGTGAAGACTCGAACCTAAAGTATAAAAAAGGAAGAAAAAATTTTAAATATATTCATAGGTATTCTCATTAGCAGTAAATTCTGTGACTGATAAACTATGCAATGTTCATTGTATACACATAACATGCATTATAAATAGTTTGCAGTCATTGTTAACATCTAAGTATATTGTAATAAGTAGCTGAGGGAGAAAATATTGGCCTGTACCCACAGTTGGTTTTCTGATGCAAAAAAAAAAAAATTAAGAATGAAAAATATCTCCATTGTGAAGGAAAGGTCTGGGGAATTATTATGTAAAACAAATGTGCTCATGTACTGATTAATTTGACTGTGTCAATCCTTCCCCAATACTGACAAAACTACTCACTAGTCATCACACCTGGAACTAATCATGAGTCATCACACCTGGAACATGTACAATGTTGACTCATTAATTAAGTATTTTAAATAAATATAAGATCTTCAACTATTTTCAAGATCAGGTTACATAAAATAGTTAACAGACATAAAACCGTACAAATTATAGTAAGCTAAACTGACTATACTTCCTAAAAGGGGGTTTAGAAAAAGAAAATAATCAAGTCTCCTTATATTTGAACCAAGTATGCATTTCACATACATTCTATTTGCATCCCCACAGCTACCATAAGAGTAGAAAGTGGATCAGGCTTATGTGGCATATCATTGCCTAGGCATGCAGCCTTGGGACTTAGCTGACAGACCCAGGGATCAATTGTCATAATGCGTACAAAATAGTTGATCTTGGTAGGTAGCCTACGAGTACTCAAACACAATACTCTGAATCAAGACTAAAGCATCCTTTGCCTTAGCTGTACTCTCTGCCCTATGGACTTCTGATCACTTGACTTCTTGGCTCATAGTGGAATTAAATTATTAACAAAGCAGGAATCCTTTTATTTGTTGTTTGTTTGGTTTGATTTGGTTTCGGTTTTGGTTTTGAGACAGGGTTTCTCTGTGTAGCCCTTCACTTTATAGATCAAGCTTGCCTTGGACGCTAAAAAGATCCATCTTCCTTTGCCTCCTAAGTGCTGAGGTTAAAGGCATGGACCACCACCACCGGACCAAGGTAGGAAGTCTTAATCCAATCTTTTAATTAACCACCCATTATTACACTATTAAAATTCATATCACAGGACTGGAAAGATGGCTCTGCCATTAAATGCTAGACTCCCAACAAAAATATCAAGATTTATAAAACCCAGAAGATGCAGAGACAATGAAGAGCAATTACTGCTCTTTCAGGGACCCAAATTTAGTTCTCAGTACCCACAGGGGGACTCACAATTGCATGTAACTCCTATTCCAGGGATCCAGTGTCTCTGGCCTCCATAGGCACCTCCACATACATGTTTATACATACATGCAGAAATGTAAAAATATGATTTAAAATAATGAAAGTAAATTCTAACAAAAAGGAGTCAGTCTATCCCTGCTTTCTCTCTCGTACCTGGAAGGCAACAGTATACCCAGGACTCATGGCCTCAAGTTGAAAAGACATCACTGGGGGTGTAACACTGACAGACATCCATTCTTCAGTTGATTTATTTGTGCCACTTTGTTTAGATATATGATAGACAATTTCAAATTTGGTTAGCACTCCATTTTCATGCTTAGGTTTATTCCACCTAAACTCTATCACATCTTCATTCTTCTTGGTGTATCTTCCACTTGACAATATAAATATTCTGGGGTTCTCAGGTGCTGATGGAACTGAAAAGTAGACACACAGATGGGGCGAGATATACCATAGGACTGAATTTTATCACCCGTGATCATGGGGTGGACATCTTGGCAAAAAGCATTTCTCATTCCAGACAGTTAAAGTTCATTGCTCTCATTCCTAAGGCTCTGCTTAGAGTACTATATTGAATAAGTAGGAAAAGAGTGGGCAACCTTGTCTAGCCCCTGATTTTAGTAGGATTTCTTCAACTTTCTCTCCATTTAGTTTGATATTGGCTACTAGTTTGCTGTATATTGCTTTTACTATGTTTAGGTATGGGCCCTGAAGTCATGATCTTTCCAAGACTTTTATCATGAAGAGATGTTGAATTTTGTCAAATGCTTTCTCAGCATCTAATGAAATGACCATGTGGGTTTTTTTTTCTTTGAATTTCTTTATATAGTGGATTACATTGATGGATTTCCATACATTGAACCTTCCCTGCATCCCTGGGATGAAGCCTACTTGATAATGATGGATGATCATTTTGATGTGTTCTTGGATTCAGTTTGCGAGAATTTTATTGAGTATTTTTGCATCGATGTTTGTAAGGGAAATTGGTCTGAAGTTCTCTTTTTTCATTGGGTCTCTGTGTGGTTTAGGTATGAGCATGATTTTGGCTTCATAGAACCAGCTGGATAGTGTTCCTTCTGTTTCTATTTAGTTTGAAGAGTATTGGTATTAGGTCTTCTTTGAAGGTCTGCTAGAATTCTTCACTAAACCCTAGGCTTTTTTTTTTTTTTTGAGACTTTTAATGACTGCTTCTATTTCTTTAGGGGTTATGGAACAGTCTAGGTGGTTTGTCTGATCCTGATTTAACTTTGGTACCTGGTATCTGTCTAGAAAGTCATCAGTTTCATCCAGATTTTCCAATTTTGTTGAGTATAGGCTTCTGTAGTAGAATCTGATGATTTTTTTAATTTCCTCAGTTTCTGTTGTTATGTCTCCCTTTTCATTTCTAATTTTGTTAATTTGTATACTGTCTCTGTGCCCTCTGGTTAGTCTGGTGAAGGGTTTATCTATCTTGTTGATTTTCTCAAAAAAAAAAAAATAGCTCCTGGTTTTGTTGATTCTTTGAATAGTTCTTTTTATTTCAGCTTGGTTAATTTTAGCCCTGAGTTTGATTATTTCCTGCTGTCTACTCCTCTTGGGTGTATTTGCTTTTTTTATTCTAGAGTGTTTAGATGTGTTGTCTAGCTACTAGTGTATGCTTTCTCCAGTTTCATTTTGGAGGCACTCGGAGCTATGAGTTTTTCTCTTAGCACTGCTTTCATTATGGCCCGTAGTACTTGAAGTCCTAGCCAGAGCAATTAGACAACAAAAGGAGGTCAAAGGGATACAAATTGGAAAGGAAGGAATCAAATATCACTATATGCAGATGATATGATAGTATACTTAAGAGACCCGAAAAATTCCACCAGAGAACTCCTAAACCTGATTATCAACTTCAGCAAAGTGGCTGGATGTAAAATTGACTCAAATCAGTAGCCTTTCTCTACAAAAAGGATAAATGGTCTGGGAAAGAAATTTGGGAAATGACACCCTTCACAATAGTCACAAATAATATTGCATATCTTGGTGTGACTCTAACAAGCAAGTGAAAAATCTGTATGACAAGAACTTCAAGTCTCTGAAGAAAGAAATCAAGGAAAATCTCAGAAGATGGAAAGATCTCCCATGCTCATGGATTAGCAGTATTAACATAGTAAAAATGGCCATCTTGCTGAAAGCAGTCTACAGATTCAATGCAATCCCCATTAAGATTCGAACTCAATTTTTCATAGAGTTAGAAAGAGCAATTTGCAAATTAATTTGGAATAACATAAAACCCAGCATAGCAAAAACTATTCTCAATAATAAAAGAATTTCTGGGGGAATCACCATCCCTGACCTCAAGCTGTATTACAGAGCAATAATAATAAAAACTGCATGTTATTGGTACAGAGACAGGTATCTCAATGGAACAGAACTGAAGATGCAGAAATGAACCCACACACCTATGGTCACTTGATCTTTGACAAAGGAGCCAAAACTATCCAGTGGAAACAAGACCACATTTTCAACAAATGGTGCTGGTTCAACCAGAGGACAGCATGTAGAAGAATGCAAATCAATCCTTTCTTATCTCCATGTACAAAGCTCAAGTCCAAGCGGATCAAAGACCTCCACATAAAACTAGATACACTGAATCTAATAGAAGAGAAAGTGTGAAAGAACCTCGAACACATGGGCACAGGGGAAAGTTCCTGAACAGAACACCAATGGCTTATGCTCCAAGATCAAGAATTGACAAATGGGACCTCATAAAATTGCAAAGCTTCTGTAAGGCAAAGGATACTGTCAACAGGACAAAATGGCAACCAACATACTGGGAAAAGATCTTTACCAGTCCCATATCCGATAGAGGACTAATATCCAATATATACAAGAACTCAAGAAGTTAGACTCCAGAGAGCCAAATAACCCTATTTAAAAACAGGTAACAGAGCTAAACAGAGAATTCTCAACTAAGGAAACTCAAATGGCTGAGAAACACCTAAATAAATGTTCAACATCCTTAGTCATCAGGAAAATGCAAATCAAAACAACCCTGAGATTCCATCTCACACCAATCAGAATAGCTAAGATCAAAAATTCAGGTGACAGTAGATGCTGGCGAGGATGTGGAGAAAGAGGAACACTCCTCCATTGCTGGTGGGATTGCAAGCTGGCACAACCACTCTGGACATCAGTCTGGTGGTTCCTCAGAAAATTGGACCTAGTACTACCTGAGGATCCAGCTATACCACTTTTGGACGCATACCCAGAAGATGTCCAAGGACACATGCTCCACTATGTTCATAGCAGCCATATTTATAATAGCCACAAGCTGGAAAGAACCTAGATGTCCTTCAACAAAGGAATGGATACAGAAAATGTGGTACATTTACACAATGGAATACTACTCAGCTATTAAAAACAATGACTTCATGAAATTCTTAGGCAAATGGATGGAACTAGAAAATATCATCCTGAATAAGGTAACTCAATCCCAAAAGAACTCACATGGTATGTAGTCACTGATAAGTGGGTATTAGCCGAAAAGCTTGGAAGACCCGAGATGCAATTCACAGACCACATGAAGCTCAAGAAGGAAGACAAAACTGTGGATGCTTCAGTCCTTTTTAGAAGAGGAAACAAAACACTCAAGGGGGGAAATACGGAGACAAAGTGTAGAACAGAGACTGGAGGAAAGGCCATCCAGAGACTGCCCCACCTGGGGATCCATCCCATATACAGACAACACACCTAGACACTATGGCAAATGCCAAGAAGTGCTTGCTGACAGGAGCCTGATATAGCTGTCACCTGAGAGGCTTTTCGAAAGCCTGACAAATACAGAGGTGGATGCTCACAGCCAACCATCGGACTGAGCATAGGGTCCCCAATGGAGGAGTTAGAGAAAGGACTGATCATGCTGAAGTGGTTTGCAACCCCATAGGAAGAACAACAATATAAACCAACCAGAGCCCCCACCCCCGAGCTCCCAGGGACTAAATCACCAACCCTAGAGTACACATGTAGAGACCCATGGCTCCAGCCACATATGTAGCAGAGGATGGCCTTGTCAGGCATCAATGGGCGGAGAGGCCCTTGGTCCTGTGAAAGCTCGATGCCTCAGTATAGGGGGAATGCCAGAGTGGGGAGGCAGGAATGGGTAGGGGGAGCACCCTCATAGAAGCAGGGGGAGGACAGGATGGTGGGTTTCCCAAGGGGAAACCGGGAAAGGGAATAGCAAAGTAAATAAATGTAAATAAATAAAATATCCAATAAAAAAAGAAAAGAAAAGAAAAGGCTATGCTTAGAGTAATAGTCCACAGTTTTCTTGAGAAGCCCATCTTGATATTTCAGCAAGTCTTCATGATGTTGTTAGATCCTACCCGACGATGTTCTTACATCCTATCGAAAGACATCCTTACACCCTCCCCAATGTCCTCTTACGGCTATTCAAGCTCATCTTTCTCATCGGTGCTCCAAACAGATGAAAGGTGACTAGTTATCCCTGAGAAAGTATAACATCCTCTCCCATCCTGACAGAGCAGTTTAACTGACATTAATCATTAGAGAGGGAGGCAATGATTATAATCTGCTCTTCACCCCACTCAGGAGGTCAATGGCAGTGTATCTGGGTCCTGGCCTTCATTATGCTAACCCTAAAGGAAGCAGAAAGTTGTGGAGTGCTGACAGATATCCCAAGACTATAGCGTAGGCATCCTACCGTCAGCTATGCTAGAGTTGAGCCAGGCCATGCAGTCCCGGATCTTTCTATTCCACACAGCCCTCTTCTGTCGTGAAAGTCCTCGGCATTGTCTCACACCTTCTCCATTTCCGGTCTCATTGCTTCCTAGTGTCTCCCACTCACACCTCTATTCTATCTGCAGTTCCTTTCCCACTGGACGTCTCTTATCATAAGATACCTTGAAGTAGTTTATCCAAACTACTACATTGGAATGCTTAGTAGAATTAGGAGGTATGGCCTTGTTGGAATCCTTGTGGCCTTGTTGAAGAAAATCTGTTGCTTAGGGTGATGGCCTTTGAGGTTTCAAAGGCCTATGCCAGGCCCAGCCTGTGGGCCACTGTGCTCCCTGCTATGACGATAATGAACTAACAGTAACTAAGATCTATCTCTTCTCACTCCATCTCTCACAATCCAGCTAAAGTTTCTGCCTTGAAGACCTTGGCGATCACATCAGTTCATGTGCATCTCCCTCTTTTAGGAATATTAGAGGCATGTTGACAAAGTTGAAGATTTTATAGCATCATTTGATGCTCCAAGCCGTCCTTCTCACCTCCATTACCATGGCCTCGTTCCTATTATGCTAGATGCAAATATACCCATTTCCACGCTGTTTTATGAATTCCATAAAAATAGTCTTATTCCTTACTTAAAAGCTTCCCAAACCTACTATTGAAGAGGCGTACAATAAGTGCTTAATAAAGATCGGGGTGCCTGAATAATTGTTTGCCATGTCACAAATATTCTGAGGTATGAGCCAAATTCCATTATTCTTCCTCACTGCTCCCAATATCTGTTGGATCTCATAAGCCCCTAGGGGACCCCCTTTGGGATACAATCAAGTTTATTTCCACAGAACTGAACTACCAAAGCTGGACACCCAAGGCAGTGTTAAAGCCTACCCTAATCCAAATGCCACCGGGGGCAGAACATTGCCCATTTGCCACTATGTTCCTGTCATGAGATTCACTGATAAATATTACTGACTAAATCGTACCATAGAAAGTTCACTTCTGAGTGCATCTGTCTACTGAGCTCTTAGTACTAGCTGGATCCTCTGTCGGAAGTTTATAGATGTTAAATTAGTATGATATGATCACTAAGCAATATTTGCCAAAAATGACTTCATGAGATGGATGAAAGTCCAGTAAAAACTCTGGATTAGGTTCTTGCCACTCAGCAGCTTTTTCACGCTCATTTCGAGTGGGCTTCCTTTCTCACTCCCATAGACAAGAGGTCTTGTGTACCTTAGAGCTGTATGGGAATCAAGCATAGGTGGTGATAAACTTTTAATGGTGTGGTACCTGTAAGTATGCTTGGCATACCTCAAAATTATATACACCTGTGAGGATAAGGGCTGGTGTTCTTTTTTCAAGTGTATTTCCAAGAAGCATAAAATCTAGACACCGGTTACTTATGCTCAGATCCCTGAGTTGCCAACATTGTTAATGCCTGCTGCTCTTCCGAGTCCATCCACCTGGTAAGATACTGCATAGACTTTCCTGAAAAATGTTTTTTCCTCTTAAATATTACTAGAGTACAGAAAAAAAATAGTTCTTAGTCTCTCAACTATTCATCTTTAGAATATTTAAGGGTTTATTTTGATTTTATTATTCTAATCTCCAAGGAGTCGCTGAAAGATCATTGAACCTATACACTTCTAAAACAGTGTAAGTTAGTTTAACTAGCATTGCCTATCCATTACAGACCAGGCAGAGAAAAAACGTGAGTCCTATTATTGTTTTAATTTTCTTTTTTTTTTTTTTTTTTTTAATTTACCTGATTCTGGCGCACGAAATGACAGAGAAGTTTTTTGGCCCTTTCCCCAGTAGGTATAAGGAGTGACAGAAAGATTAAATAAGGTATAGGGCTCCAGCCCTTCCACAGTAAAAAGAGGCAAAGACTGTCGCTCAATAGCCAGGAACTAAAACATAAGCACAAAACATTTTTAGAGAAAAAATTATTAACTTTTGTACTCATAACAAACATTTCTAAATTTTGGTTTACTTCAAAAATCAAGACTTGAAATCTTGAGCATTCCATTTCTGGTCATTGTTATGGCTCTGAGATAAACCAGTTAAACCCAAGCCAGAACCACAATTAGCACAGAGCAGAGATTGCTTCGCATGTGCTCACCGGGGTACACTTACTAACCACATGCCGTGACAAAAACAACTAAAGAGGCGTGCTTGGCTCAGTGGACAAATCACATGTACATGGACGGCTACATCATGAGGACTGTCCTTTAGGAAATAGCACTGAAACAACAACATACCTTAGAATGAGCACTAAATTCCACACTGTAGAAAACTAGGCCCCAGTCCACCGCAGGGGGTTCATCCCACAGGATTTGGAAACTTGAAATGTGTCCTTCAATCCGAAATGAAGACTCTTGAACAGAATCTGGGATAACCTTGGGAGTAGAGGAAAAGTTTCCTGAGGAATGAAAAAAAAAAATGGTAAGAAAAATAAGCATAGAATCGTGGAGAGCCAGCAGAAATTACCAATACTTAGGATTAAAACAAGGCTTGGTGGTGCATGCCTGTAATCTCACCAGAAGGTGGAGCAGAGGGATTTAAGTTTAAATCAGAACTTAAAAGGACAGTCTCAGCTACAAAATTACTCCTATGTCAATCTTGGCTACACAAGACCTTGTCTCCAAACAAACAACTAAATGTCAAATGTTTCCATTCCTTTTAAAGTATCTTTAAAATTGTTTTTAATTTTTGCAGGCTGTGATTTTGTTTAAGATTAAATTTGCTGTTTACAAATAAAAAAAAAACACTAATATTTTTTTCTTAAGAGTTAGTTGAAAGAGAAGCAGTATCTATCAAAATATCTATTGAAGAGAAACATGAAAGTAAATAGATACGGATAAAATATTGTACCTGGAAGAGGCTTGAGAGATGTCTGTATAATTGTGAACTGATTGAATTTCGCTGGTTCCGAAACAGACACACTGGTTCTCTGACCTATTTCCTGTGCTGTAATGATCCTAAAGCCATTGATCCAGAAGAGTCTACCACTGTAGTACATCAGCGCATTCTGGGAAATTTCAGAAGTACTCCAGGCTGCAAACTCTGTGATGGTAGCACCCCCACCACTGTTAAAATATAATACCAATGAATGTGCATCTGGACTGGAAGGGAGGACTGGGAGATACAAGTGCTCATGAAATTATGTGCTTCTGCTGGGCAGTGGTGGCGCACGTCTTTAATCCCAGCACTCGGGAGGCAGAGGCAGGCAGATTTCTGAGTTCAAGGCCAGCCTGGTCTACAGAGCGAGTTCCAGGACAGCCAGGGTTACACAGAGAAACCCTGTCTTGAAAATCAAACAAAAAAGAAGAAGAAGAAGAAGAAGAAGAAGAAGAAGAAGAAGAAGAAGAAGAAGAA
>JADRCH010000288.1:580715-680174 GCA_019843965.1 Rhynchomys soricoides
AAGAAGAAGAAGAAGAAGAAGAAGAAGAAGAAGAAGAAGAAGAAGAAATTATGTGCTTCTAAATAAATGCATGCATGTCTGTGAACACATAAGCAAAAAATTTGCAGCAACTTTCAACATGTTTACTTATTGTCTTATTAAATCTTATTAAGTTGATTTTTAAATGATTTCTTAAATTACTAAACTTAAACCAAATTTTCTTCTTATTAATAATTATATATACATATATACAAGTATATGAATATATATAAGTTTTAGGCTTGAACACATCCTTGTGGTTTGTGTAACACTAACATCACAACCTAAATAGTTTACATGTAGTTTTTCTTTTTTTTAAGATTTTTATTTATTTTATGTATATGAGTACACTGTAGTTGTCAGACACACCAGAAGAGGGAGTCAGATCCCATTACAGATGGTTGTGACCCACCATGTGGTTGCTAGGATTTGAACTCAGGACCTCTGGAAGAGCAGTCAGTGCTCTTAACCACTGAGCCATCTCTCCAGCCCTCCATGTAGTTTTTCTTATGCTTCCATAACACTTGAAGGCACAGAAGAAAGACCTAGTGCTTAGTTCTTGCAGGCCTGAGGAAAAAGTTGCCATCCAGAAAGAAAGCCACAAAAAAAAACAGTAAATTTTTGCTATTTGTTCAAAAGGCTCAATGAGACCATATGAATGGAGGCAGAGGGTTTAGATTCATCAAGGACTTACAGTAACCCAACCCTGAAGACAGCACAATTATAAGTTTTTTAAAAGAGAAAATCTGTTGGAGGAGGTCTGAAAACCAGATAGCCAAAGACCAAAGAATTTGTGGGAGTTTACCCAGGATGGATGGCTCCACTCATGTGTCCACAAGAACCCCAATCCACAGATACACAAAATAGTCACTGGCCTGCGAGAGCATCCTTCTGGTCTACCTAACAACTTCACTTAGTCATCTCACTGGAAATCCAGTTCACATAAAACCACAATCACCACCAACAACAACAAAAAGCCTGCATGCCCTCGTGATTATGCCCATGCCGCTCTGTGAATGAATAAATAAATGAATGAATAAACTTGCTATTGGTATAGGTTGATACTTAAACAGGAGGTAAGCCTGAAAACAAAGAACTGAACCTCTCACTGAACTGTCTATAAAAATAAGCATAATACTAAAAATTCTGTGGTGTGTAGATGAAGCTTATCTCCTTTCATTAGGGCTTTCTCAGGAAATACAAAGACGTGCTTATAAAGGCAGGGCATTCTCTTCAAGCCATCCAGGGATCATCTTACCTCCATCCTCGAAGGACGGCTGTGTACAGATGAATACACTGATTGTCCTGCACCAGCCAGTACAGGAGCCCATCACTGAGGTCTAATGTTAGAGCAATAACCTGAACAGAAAATAAGGCAGGAGAGTGAGCCAGACCTGAGGACATAGCTCAGTTGTAGAGTACTTGCCTATCAGAGTTGAAAACATCTGCTCAATCCTCTATGCTGCAAAAAAATTAAAAGAGTGAATCAGACACAGATTAAAACATACCTTTGTGAATAGGTCAGACTTTAACTCTAGACTTCTTCTTAACACCTTTTGAATAGTGAACTCTGGGATTTTTACCTTCACTAAATATCAAATCATATAAAGATACTTAATGGAAGCATACATAGATTTCTTTAAAATTCTATAAAAGTTAGGAATGCCGGGTATTCAGTTTTACGCACTTAGTGGTTCTCAAAATGTGATTCTCAGCTGAGCAGCACCCCAAAACTTTCAAAGAGTACAATTACCAGCCCACTCCCGAGTGGGCTCTATTTCTATTTGAAACTGAGTTGCTCAGTTTCAAATAGAATTTGCATCAAGCTTTGCCCAAAAGTAGCTGTAACTTTAGATTCTTTAGTCACACAGAGGAGTGACTTTCGTTGTTGCTTAAACCAGTTGTTCTCTACTGAACAATAAAAATTTTATCTCCGTTACTAGGTTGTGCCCTATCATATTATGATCCCTGGGAATGACACTGAATCTCAAGGATGCTTTAAAACTCTCCCACATAATTCCAGTTTGCCACAAGGGTCATATGACTGTAATCCCAGTACTTAGAAAGTAGAGGCCAGAAGACCAGGAGTTAAAGACAGCCTCCGCTACATAGAGAGTTGAAGGCTAGGCTAAGCTATGTGAGACTCTAGCCCTTCTCTGAAAAACGAAAAATAACTAATGTACTGTCTGATGATTGCATCCAAAAGCATCCTGACACGGTATAAAGGTGTATACACGCAGGTGTTCATATGCTACAATTAGATAAACAAGTGTAGATAAAGTCTCATTTCTAGGTAAAATGTGGAAACTACCCATTGTTACTCTTTCTTTGTCTTCTTATTGAGACCTACATCTGTCTAGGTGGGCCCTGAGGAAATACTGTTTGTTCTAGGAAATAGAATGCATGAGACAGAAGAAACTATTGAAGGGATCTTTCTGTTGTTTGGTGCTTTCTTTGGCTTTTATAGATGAGTTTCAAATAGCTGAGAAGAGTGGAGGTGCCCATAGCATACGTAGATGGTCAGAAGCATCGGAAAGGGTTAAAATGACTTCATCCTTATTGAGATACAACAGTTCTTACATAGATAAATAAATAGGTAGATGGATAGATAGATAGATAGATAGATAGATAGATAGATAGATAGATAGATGGAAAACAGAAAGAAAGAAGGAAAGAAAGAAAGAAAGACAGACAGACAGACACAGCGGCTGTAAAGAATGATGAGAGAGCGCCGGGTGTGGTGGGAAAGATCCATGATCCCAATACTTGGGGAGTGAAAGTAGTTAACAGGAGTCAAAGGCCAGTCTGAGATCCATTAATAAATTGGAAATAAAGAGGAGGGGAGGAAGGATGAAAACTAGCAATGGGATGAAGGGAAAGAGAGGAGGAAGGGAGGGGCCAGAAAGGAAAACGAGAAATCTTGAATCGCTGGAACCTTAAAAGAATGCAATAAGATGTCCAAGAACTAAAAACCGCTTCCTGACAGTTTGCCCTACCACAAAGGTAGCGTTGTAACGTACCTGACAGAGGACCCTCACCTGTCATGCTACCACAGGCAGATCCTGTCTGCCGGAGAACTCTATTGATTCCTTCTCTAGGTGAAGAGCACTTTCAGGGTTTTAAAAAATGAGTCCTGCTTTTGCTTCCCAGTGACTCCAGATGTATTGGATTTGTTTTTCAGTTAACCTAAAATCAGGTCAATTTTGTTGGTTTGTTTGTTTGTTTATTTCATGTGTATAGTGGTGTATGTGTGCACATGTGTGTATATTGGCCAGATGTCAATGTTGGGTGCCTTCTTCAGTCTCCCTCAACCTTTTTTTTTTTTTGAAATAGGATCTCTCACTGCACCTGAAGCTCATCCTCTGGCTAGAATGGCTGGCCAACAAGCTCCAGGGTCTGTTCGTCTGTGCCTTCCACTCGCGCTAGGGGTACAGCCGCATGCCTCAGTGCCTGGCTTTGCCTGTGAAGTTCAGTTTCAGCTCTTTGTTAGGCTACTTATAATAAAGCACACTAGAACTTTCTAAACTACAAAATAACTACTTCTGTTTTAACAAGAGATCCTGTACGACTTTTTGCCCAAATACAACAAAGTATCCAAATGATAACTAGATGCCAGGTGATGGGCCAGTCTCATTCCTGTGCATCTCTCCACAGTCCCATGTCTAAGGAAAGCTAGAATGTATCCCATATGTCTCTGTAACAATTATCACCTCTAGTAAAAGCTGATATAAACTGACATCTTTATACTCAAGTCTAGTGCTCTAAGTTAAATTTTTCATGAAAAAATCATGTTAGAGGATCTGGTTTTTTTTTTCTTTTTTGCATTATATAATAATTGTGTCTTTCTGCAGATAATTAGGTGACTGTGTTTCCTTACATCTGCTGGTTGGAAGCTGCTCGTGTCTGTGATCCGTCCACAAGTGGCATGTAAGGCGGTGAGCTATATAGAGGGATTTGCCCAGTGCAAAACAGTATCAGTTCACAGTGTACAGAAGCAAGCTGAAGAGATGGCCCCAGTGGTGAACTACATGTTGTACACGACCCGAGTTCAGATCCTTTGCCTACATGCAAACGCCAGGGTGAGCCAGTATTCATCTGTAAAGTCAATGGTAGAGAACCACAGACCAGTAGATCGCTGGGATTCATTATTCAGCCAGCCCAGATGAATTGATGAGCTCCAAACTCAGTGAGGAAAATGTCTCAAAAAATAACGTGAAAAGAACCAAATGATAAGATCCTGTGGCTGAAGATAACACACATCTTGGATGTATAGACAGGAACCCCAAGCTGGAACTAAGCTGGAAGCTTTCTCCTTCATGGCTAGCTTTCAGAATCCAGGAAGGTTTTTTGCAAGCTATTTAGAGGAAAAGGCATTAATAGCCTTACCTTGTTTGAACCCTAGTGACCGTAAGAACAATCTACTGTCCATTTATGCAATAGTAACACCACTATTAAAGGACAGGGGGTAACCAACTCGATGACTGGCTTTGAGGCTCACTGCACAGGAAGGAAGCCATACCCAGTACTGAAGAGCTGATTAAAACCCATGTCAGGGGAATTATTAAGGCCTAGAGGAAGAAATAAATAGCGTTGTTTGGCTTAATTGACAGAGCATCAGGTTGTCTTCTAAATACCTATGTTCATATCTATTAATTAAAAAAATCTTTCAGCCTTAACCACAGAAATCTCTTTCCAGTTAACAATTGAAGTAGAATTTCTGGTTTTTTGGAAACTCGGTTGTGTCATGTGATATTTTTCTGAAAGCTGTCGTGTGAGAGGATGTTTTGCTGAAGCAGACATGTAAGAGGGTACATGATATTTTGCTGGAGCGGACCCTTGAGAGGGAGCATAATGTTTAGAAAGACTATAAATATTCTTGCATTTCTCTTGCATTGCTATGCCTTGCAATGCTTCACGGGTCTTCTGTTGTCTTCACTTCTCGTGTAGTATTCTGACTCTTGCAGCTTCCACTGACTCGTGCCAATTCAGTAGAGCCATGCCGTTTCTGGTGGATCAAGTGTTGCTGCTGATTCGTGTTTGGTGTTTGCTACTAGTCTGAACTGCTGAGATCCTGACAACAAAAATTGGACTTGCCCAAAGAACAACTTCTAAACAAGTCTACAACCCCCTTTTCCTATTAACCTTCTTTCTCTGCTACCTCTGGCCTGTGGGCTAGAAGGTAGATTGAAGCATTTCAGAACACAAATTAAAGTAGGTTTTGAAAAATCTAAGCCTACAAACAATGGCAAATGTAGAGACTCATGGCTACCCAAGGAGTTAGGAATAAGTTAGAGATGATTGCTCAGCCCTTACAAGACATGTATTCAATGGCCACTAAGGTCCAGTATTTCGGAGTACAGGTAGAAAGAATGCAAGCACTGGAAGATAGAACCAAGAGCTATCTAATGATGTCTTCTGGGTGAAACACGCTGATTGGACTCACGAACTCATAACAGTTAAGGATGCCTACACTTGGTCCACACAAGAATGTGCCCTTCAACAGGCACAGATGGAGGAGGAACCGAGGTGGCCCTACCTCTCACTGTTAAACTATTGACTTCTACAGATTTGGGAAGAGAAGGAACATTGCCTTTAGTTGTGGATCTACTTGTGACCCCACTTGGCTCCAATGCATAGTTCCAATCCAATGATCATACCGATGGTCCTGGTTAAACTAAATCAGTCACTGAACAAGCCCAAAAGCCATGAATCTAAGAAAGTGACTGGTAGGAATAAGTGGGAATTGACAGGGATGTGAGAGAAAAAAATAAAGGAGGAATCAGAGTGCATTCTGTATTAACATTAAAATGCTGGGCTGGAGAAATGGCTCAGTGGTTAAGAGCACTGACTGCTCTTCCAAAGGTCCTGAGTTCAAATCCCAGCAACCACATGGTGGCTCACAACCATCTGTAATGAGATATGATGTCCTCTTATGGGGTGTCTGAAGACAGCTACTGGGAGCAGGGCAGAGTGAATGGGGCCAGAGCAAGCAGGGCAGAGCGAGCGGGGCAGGAGAGAGAAGAAAAAAAGTGTCTGAAGACAGCTACAGTGTACTTACATATAATAAGTAAATACATCTTTAAAAATAAAAATAAAATGCTGCCCGACGTAGACCCACTCAAGATAAGGCAAACTACAAAAATCTCTGTATTATATCTGAACTGAGTAATTAATCAGGAAAATGCTGATTGTACAGTGATCTTCAAATTTTACCTCAACTAAGTGGTGGCGGCAGCACTGTCATTACTATAGAATGACCACTTAGTGTCATTAAATAATTACATCCTATTTTTATTTTGTCACCTTTTTTCCAGAGAGCCAGGGCTGAGCCTGTAGTACAAGAGAACTTTCTCCATTGAGTCTGGTGCTTTCAACTGAGTAGAGCGTCGTCCAATACAGATAGCCACCAACTGAATCCACGGCCATGTCATTCACCAACAGCTTCACATGAGTGACAATGTCCGTGTGTCCCGTCAACACAGACTGCCTTTGGATCTAGAAAACATGACAATATTGCCATATAATTCTTTTCAAATGGCATCATTATTTCTGAATGGTAAATTCCTATCATTAGATATTTATCAGCATTCTGTGGGGCTGGCTAAGCCTTGGAAAATGATAGCCAACAGACATGGAAAATATCTCCATAGAACTGGTTTATTTTCATGCCTAAGAGAAATAAGTTGAGTTAAAACATTCAGTATTCATAATTACATATATAGTCAGAATACCTATGAATACCTTCTTCTTTTTCAGGGTCTCTCTAGGTAGCCGTGGCTGGCCTAGATCTCATACTGGACTGGCCTTGAACTCAGAGATCCATCTGGCTTTGGGATGGCATCTGTGTGGTATTAAAGCCATGTACCACACACATGACAGTGACATTCTTGGTATTTGATTGGGGGCTGGGAATGGAGCTCAATGGAAGAGCATTGTCCAGCATGCACTAGGCTCTCTTTATCCCCATGAACCACCAAAAAGAAAAAGAAGAGAGAGAGAGAGAGAGAGAGAGAGAGAGAGAGAGAGAGAGAGAATATTCTTAGACTGAGAGGGCATACATGTTTTTATGGAGGATGAGCCTTATCCTTGCCCCTGTTTACTTCATATTTTCCTGATTTTAATTCTTATAATTACTGAGTGCTATTCCATGCCAGGCACTGTACTTTTTTATTCTTAAAATATTAGTTCTCGAGAAATGGCTCGATGCCATGCAAGTCACTGAAATGGGCAGGCATTTACTTTAGAGCACCCAAGATGCCAGGCACTGACTTACCACATATGTCTTCCCAGCCCAGTAGAGAAAGTGACCCAGCCATTCGAAGGCCAAAGCACCAGCTCCTATGATGCTGGGTATGTGATAATTCTCTGAGATCTCCATCCCATTCAGAGGCCTCATGTAAACGTTGCCTTTTGTGTCACTGTAGTAGAGGCTGTTGTTGTACCAATCCATATCTCAAAGCAAAGACAAACAAACAGTACTTATCTGCATGTGTGCTAAAAGAAGTGGGATGAGTCAATAACCCTAATGCCTGTAAATTATAGTATTGACATAGCTATTCGTGAGAACTTACGGGTCTGTCAAGCATACTTCAGTAAGGGCTGGTTGTGGTGGTGCAGACAAGCCTTCACACCCAGGACTTGGGAGGCGAAGACAGTTAAATGGCTGCATATTTGAGGCCAGCCTGCTCTATATAGCATGTCCCAAGCCAACCAGGGCTTCATGGTGAGAACCTGTCTCACACACACTAAAAAGAGTATTTCAGTAAAATAAGCCCCAAATCTCAACCCCTCGAATCTAGAAGAGGAACAGAACCACACAGAGCATCTATCTGACATTGTCTAAGGTGCTTTGTGATCTAATTTATCTCCCAAAACAGTGATGGTAAATAAGAAAATTATCGTTTTCTTAGATCCCATGAGACTGTCTACTCTGTGGGAGGCCTCAAAGATCAAAGAGAGCGAACCAAGTCTGCAAACGACCCCAGGCCACACTCCTTCCACTCTTGTCACACAGACTTTCTTAATCCAGCTCTCTTGATGAGTGGGAATGCTGTTCTTGGCTTAAGGACCAAGTCAAAATGTAAAATAAGTAGGTAACTGTAGAAGAGATCATCTTCAGGAAAGCTCATTGCCTGGCCACGTTAGAAAGAACACCTCTAGCGATAGTGCCCTGCCACAGCCTCAGGGTCCTCCTCCTCAACTGTTTTTCCCAATACTCTCTTTAAAACTCAATCTTCCAGCCGGGCAGTGGTGGCACACGCCTTTAATCCCAGCACTTGGGAGGCAGAGACAGGCGGATTTCTGAGTTCGAGGCCAACCTGGTCTACAGAGTGAGTTCCAGCGCTATACAGAGAAACCCTGTCTCGAAAAAGCAAAAACAAAAACAAAAACAAAAGAATAATAAAAAAAAAAGTTAAAAAAAAACAAACAAACCACAATCTTCCTGTTCTAGTCTTGTAACAAAGTCACAGTAAATCATTTAAGAAAAGTTGTCTTAGCATACCAAGACAGGTGGTTCTTGAGGGACAATATTGATACATTGAAACTCATGAGCATCAATCAAAGCCCTTCTGAAGTGGACACAATAAATAGCATCCCTATCTAAGAGCTGACACGTTCTTAACAATAGCATTGGCAGAATTCCCATGACATGCTTGCCCTGCTAACCAGAACTCAGTGTCCTTCCTTCGCTGAGTCACGTGGCAAGGCACCGGAGTAGGAACCTACACCTGCGTGAGAGAGGGTATCTACCTGACACGTTTCCTACATCAGAGGATAGGAACTCTCCTGGGCCAAAACTACTGAGTGGTTTGCTCCAAAGTCCATCTTCTTTCACGGCCATGATGAATGGTGGCTCAGTAGCTATATGGTAAAATAAAAAGAAATTAATAAGAAATATCACATAAGGCCTACTATTTTTTAAGGCAACGTTTCTCTATTTGCCACCAGGCTGGCATCAAACTCATAGAGATCTGCTTGCCTCTGCCTCCCAAGTACTGCAATTAAAGCTGTGTGCCAACACACCCAACTAAAGCATACTTTTTAAAAACAAAGTATCAACTTTTTGAGGAAATATTACAGAATAACATAAGCAATTGCATCTGTTTAGTAGAATCAGCTATCCTGTTGAGTGTTATTCTGATGTTTACAGGAACACTTGAAACATAATATAAAGAGGGATATGCATTCATGCTGCCTCTGTGAGTGTCTCATAGTGCCATACCAGACACCCGTGGTCATGCCACCATCACCACAGCCACCCTCCCTGCCCAACATGCTACCATTTCTTTCAGCCAAATAATGAAATTTAGTGTTACTCCTAGACCCCACAACTTCTCCAAGACCTAATAGTCTTATTAAACTAAGAAGAAATCAATGAAAACGAAAATGATATTTCTTCCAATCTGTCTTGAAGTGTATAAGAGATCGGGTAAGAAACACAAATATCCATGGTGGTTTATTTAATTCTCTGATCTCAGACTGAATATTCACCCTCAAGAGATCAACACCACTCATTCTTATCTCTTGATAACATTGGAAGCAAGGAACTGTAAAGGACACTCATGACAAGCCCTTTATCTTTCAGATCACTTCCTAGACCCAGAAGATCTTCTTACCTGGTACCAAGGTGGTACCCACTGAGGGTTCTGACCAGGGGCCTGCGCCTTTCGGAGAACTTGCTCTCACAGAAACTGTGTACTTTGTAGAACTTTGCAGCTCAGGTACGTTAAGCATGGTCCCACTTATGTTCGAGAAAACTTGAGTGATTTCAGGAATGTCCTGAGAGGAAACTTTGACCTCATAAGTCCAGTTCTGCCAGGCGGAAGGACCTAAAGAGTTAAATAATGTCATTGTCGAGAATGACATCATGAGGACAGACCAAGGAAAGTCTCAAAAACTGGTCAGTAACCTATCTCAAATGCAGAGCAATTAGTAGCCATGCTTATTCTACTAACTGGGTCAGTGTGGTGGTAAAGGTGACGGTCGTGCCCATTCCTCCCAGGCCACTCCCTCCCAGGCCACTCAGCTTTATGGAAGGAGACTGTATGTCCAGCAAGTAAGGATGTGAGTGTGTACTTTTAAAAACAGTTTTGAGTTTGTAACTCACCATGTAGTCCAGGCTTGCCTTGTATTTATAAATCTTCCTGCCTCGACCTCTCGAAAGCTAAGATTATAAATATGTGCCACCAACCCCACCTAAGACTGTCATTCTGCATGTTAGAGGGATTCTTGATAACATTACCAGGTATAACCAGGCTCTTAATTTTTAAAAAATCCTCTAACATAATTACAAGAGGTAAAATCAACTTGGGGGGTGGGATATAACCTGCCAATTCATTCTCAGTGTGTGTGAGAAAGATCGGAAGAAGGAGGTATCCTCGTGTATCTCAAGCTAGCCTCAAACTTCCTACATAGCTAAGGAAGGCTAGTTCTACCTCCTGAATTACAGGTATGTGCCACCACATCCAGTTTATACACTGCTGAGGATTGAACTCGGGGCTTGGTGTGTGGTAGACAAGCACTCGATCAACCGAACTACATCTCCAGCCCTCATTCGCAGCTATTTTGGGAGGTATGCAGCAAATAGGCATAATCAGTTGGCCATAAAGTAAAAAACATTGTCAAAGTTTACTAAGTATTACTGCCTGATGGGTCAGAGGCTGGCAAAAGGTGATCCACAAAGCAAAGCTGTTCACTGCCTACTTCAGTCAGGCAATTTATACTCAAACTTATGGCTTCAGCTATCCATTTATGGCTGGTCCAAAGCTGCTTCCACAGCAGCACAGAATTCAGCAGTGATGACAGAGACTTTGTTCCCAAAGCTGAAATCATTTACCATTTGCAGTGGTCTGAATGAAAATGGCCCCCATTGGCTCCCAGAGACTAATCCACCAACCAAAAGCATACTTGGGCTAGACCGAGCCCTACCCCCCCCCCACACACACACAAGTAACAGATGTGCAGCTTGGTTTTTATGCGGGTTCCCCAACAATTGGAGCAGGGCTATCTCTGACTCTGCTGCTTGCCTGTGAATCCTATTATCCTACTGGACTGCCTTGTGGGTGAAGATGTTCTTAGTCATGCAGTGACTTGATATGCCAGAGTGGATTCTTATCCAGAGAGGACCTCTCCCTTCTCAGACAAGAAAAGGAGTGGGTAGGAAAGGGGGTGTGGCCTTGTTGGAGGAAGTGTATCGCTGGGGGTGGGCTTTGAGGTTTCAGAAACTCAGACTAGGGCTAGTGGCTCACCGTCTCTTCCTGATGCCTTGCCCATCTGGATATACAACTCTCAATCATCTCTCTAGCAACAAATCAACCTGTAGGTCACCATGTTTCCCACCATGATTGTAACGGACAGAACCTCTGAATGGTAAGCCAGTCCCAATTAAATGTTTCCTTTATAAGAGTTGCCATGGTCATGGTGTCTCCTTACAGCAATAAACTCCTAAGACACCCTTTTTTCCCTAAAACATTGCAGAGCCTACTTGCTTCCTATCATATGCATTCTGTCTACCCAGGGATGGAGAGTCAAGTTCAGAAAGCTTTAGGGGAATGGTTGAAATTCATGCAAGCCTCTAGCCCAAGTGTGTATCCACCCAGCTAGTCGCCAAACCAGAAAGTCAGTATATCTCATATGTCCAAAAGTGGATGTGCTATTCTTTTGGGGTCTGCCCATGGAATACTAAGACCCTCCTACTTCAAGTCTAATAATAAATGCAAGATAAGTGCTCACTGGCTCCTATGGCGAGAACAGGAGGCTTCCACTGAATAAGGGCCTCTCGAGAACCAAACAACACTGAGACCTCCTGTGGATGTCCTGGCAGAGGGTATGACTGGACGGAGGAGCCAAAGATGACCAAGTTCCCAAACCCAAATTCTTCTATGTGACTCAGGTCACATCCCACGATAAACTCATTGAAAGACAGGGAGTCCTGCTGAAAAATGGCCTTGCCATCCGTGATGAGGAAGTCATTGTTTTCGCAAGCAAAGCTCTTCACATTCACAAGGGGGACCCAAGGCAGGACCCGGTGGAAAGCTGAGCCATCCAGAAACGTTGACATAAAGACTTGCATGGTGTCATTGAAGTAAATGATTCGTTTGGATTGTGGCTTTACTGCAAAGTCCTTTAATGTGTCACTCTCCACAATACGAACAGCTTTGGTGTCCCTGCCAGATGGCAAAGGGAGATTGACTCTGTAAATGCCATCTCTCAGGAGATAAAAGACATACCTGACAGAAAGACAAAAAAAAAAAAAAAAAGCCTGATATAAATCAACACAAGGGTGGCTTTGTAACCTTCCAGGCTAATTGCTTTACTCAACCAGTACCATGTATCCCAGGACTTCCCAAGGGGCAAAATGACAAATGTCAGAGCTGGACATATGCCCTACTGATTACAGTCAGAAGTTGGGAACTCCATCCTGTTTTATAACGCTCCATCTTTTAATGCATATAAGGGACTTTATGAGGAATCAGAATTCAGACTAAAAAGTATCTCTAAAGATTTGAGAGGTAAGCATAGTATGCGAAATTCACATAGCTAGGGCTGGAGAGATGGCCAAGTGAGTCAAGTGCTTCCAGGTAATCGTGAATAGCTGACTTTAGATCCCCAGAAGCCATGTGAAATCCAACCACAGCTGTGCAAACCAGCAACTCCCGTGAGAATGGGGATGTAAATCCTGGAGGTTCATTGGCAAACCAGCCTACCACAAAATGTCAAGCTTTGGGTTCAGTAAGAGACCCTGTCTCACAAAACAGAGTATGATAGAAGAGAGCACACTGCTTTGACCTTTAGTCATCATGTGTACACAGACAAGTACACATACATACACACACACACACACACATATTTCTAAACACATTTCCTCTAGACTATCCAAATTCTTAAGTCAAATTCTGTCAGTAAGTTTTCTCATGCATTGACAATGATAAATAGAGAAAAAAAAGAAAAAACATTTAAGCCATTTTGTATTTTGCTACAATTAACAGAACTGCTTTGTATCTGAAGTGTTCTAAACATTTGACAGTATCTGTCTATAAGTGAGTCAGGTAAATACAAGTGTTTCATTTTGTAAACAGTAAAGAAGTACACAACAAGGGACCGAAGAGGCTGAGCAGGGCCACCTAACTATCAAGAGAAGGAAGCCAACAGAAGAATTAAAGATGCAGGTCCAAGGGGCTAAAGAGGGAGTTCTATTCCCAGTACACACACACACACACACACACACACACACACACACACACACATGTGCGCACGCATGCCCGCATGTACACATACGAAAATAAAATACGTTTTTGAAGATGTATGTCCTATGTGGGGTCTAGCCTCATAGCAATGAGCAGGTGATCTTTTATCATGGAAAAAGAAAACACCTGGCTCAATATGTAACAGAAAATCAAACATCAAAGTACATTTTAAACCAATGAAGCTAGAAAAATGGTTCAGCAGTTATGAGCACTTGCTGCTTTTCTAGAGGACCTGGGTTCAATTCCAAGCACACACTTAGTTACCATCAGTAACTTCAGGCCTAAGAGGTATAATACCCTTCTTGTGGCCTCCTCAGAAACCAGGTATATAATTGGTGCACAGACATATAGGTAAGCAAAACACTCATACACAGAAAATAACTATTTTTTAAACTTAACTGGTACATAAAAATCATTAATTAATAGCTGATTTAGGATTTGTGATCATGAAAATTGATGCTAGCAAGTTCATACAGTTTAATGCATCTTATCATAACCCCGCATCTTGTTACATTCCGACTTGCATCACAACCATAAAGCCATTTTTTCTTCTCATTACTCAGTCTACTCTTAATCCTCTTATTGATCTTCCCAAATCTTTAAAACTATGCCCACATTCCAGCCTAAAGTAACACTCTGAGACACAAACTCACTTTGAGATATAAATCCAGGTTGTCTGCCTCAACCGAGAATGGTAGTGGACAAACGGAATGTCTACCTTACAAAATTCAAAAATTGCTAAATGAATCTGGGAAAACTTAAAAGAAAAGCAGTCTGGGTTAAGGAGCACAGTCCTCGAACTGTGGCAGGGAAGAAAGCAGAGCTTCAACCTGGATCACTATGGGAAGAGGAAAGGAAGAAGAAAAGAGAGTGAGAAGAAGAAACCAAAGTGGGGGGGGGGGACCCAAAGGATGTGATGAAAGGATGGGTCAAGGTTCACATCAAGTTGAAACTCCTCAAGGGCATGACGCAGCGGAGCAAAGCTATCTACATGAAGGACAACACCGTGAACACCAGGACAGCTGCAAACCGCTGCACACCTTACGTCTCCTATAAGACCACAAACATTCTGAAAGGTGCAGTCTGATTTTTATAGAAACTGTCCTGTCAAGGTAGAAGATCAGAAGGCAGGGCCTGATGCAGTGGATCTTATCCGGTTTCATTGCAAAGCAGCTTAGATGATTGCTGGATCAACTTGTGTTCCAACTTCCTTGTCTAGCAAAGGGACCTAACTCAGGATAAAATGATTATTGGGAGAAAGAGCCTAGTTAAGTACAAACAAGTTGGTATAAATCCTAATTATCATGATCATTTCTGATCGAAGCACAAATCTATGTCATTCTAATGGGAAATAGGAGCCGCAGATTGTCTCACTGTGCTATCCTAGGAAGGCTGACTTGGTGAGTGACGTTCATCATCCACAAAATGACTTATGTTCTGTAACTACCAACAACAACAGAGCATTCCATACATCCCGTATGCTATTAGACCATCACAAATGAGAGAAATCAGAACCGGACCAAACAAGACAGTTCATTCAGGTCGTGTGACTAATAATTAAACTTTCTATTTAAAACTTAAAAACCAGACAGTGGTGGTTTTACAATTGCAAGGTTTATTGTGATGGCCCATGCCTTTAAATCCAACAGTCTGGAGGCAGCTGGTGCACCTTTAATCCCAGCACTGTGAGCTCGAGGCCAGTCTGGTCTATAGAGTTAGCTCCAGGACAGTCTGATACACACACACACACACACACACACACACACACACACCTGTCTCAGATGGATAAAAATATTTAAAAATCAAAAGTGCTAGAAGAAAACAAAATATTCTTCAAGACATTGGGTAGGGAAGAACCTTCTAACCAGAATAGCAACTAGCCCCAAGTATCAGTAGACAGGACTACATGGTTTAAAGTGCATACACTTTAAGTGTATAATATCAACAGAGCAAGTTGACACCCCATTGAATGGAAGATAATCTTAACCAGCCACATTTCAGAAAAGGGGATAAATCAAGAATCTACAAAGAATTGCAGAAACCAAATACTAAGGAAATAGAACTGCCAATGAGTTCAATAGACAGTTTTCAAAAGAAGAAGCACAAATGGCCAATAACTATTTTTAAAAATATCCAGCATCTCTAGACATGAGGGAAATGCAAATTACAACTACTTTGAGATCCCACCTTACCACAGTCTGGATGGCAGTCATCAAAAAAATCTGACAACAAGTGTTGAAGAGGGTATGCAAAAAGAGGGACACTTATTCACTGCAGTGGGCAAGCAAATCAATACAGCCATTGTGGGAATCCGTTTAAATTTACAATTTTAAAGTTTAACACAGAATCCACATATAATCCAGCTATTCCACTCCTGGGCATGTATTCCTGAGAACCTCCTGGCCTACCATAGAGATCATTGTACCTGTGTTTATTATTGTATTGCTTGTCATAGTAAGGGAATGAAATCAATCTAGAATGAATAATAAAATATGGGACATAAACTAAATGGAATATTTTTAACACTATTCAGTAATAATATTCAGTTGTAAAGAAAAATGAAACCATGAAATTGGTAGGAAAATGGATGGCTATAGAAACTGGGTTACCCAAACACCACTGGTTCTCCCTCATATGTGGATCCCAGTCTACTGTGTACATGCATATTCATAAACAGCTGTAAGTGTAGGTGCAGTTTAACATTTAGAAAGGAGTCTAAGAAAGGGCAGTATCATGATATGAGGAAGGATGAAATGACGTCCAAAGGACACATGAAATCATATATATATATGATTCTCCAGAAAATAAATTTCTATATTTCTGCCACTTGTAAATATTTAACATACATAATGTATCTTCATTTCATTCTCGGGATGATGCAGCTTGTTGTTGAAAGTAATTAGACAGACTTGTTTGCTAGGGATCTCACTGCAACCGAGCGGCATGGCTGAGCCAAAATGTGTGGGGGTTTTGTTTGTCTGTTTCATTTTTCACATCAGAGAAAAGGAGTCTTATTCTTGAAATGGGTGCTTGTTCTCAATCATCAAATCTCATCACATGAGGATGGATATTTAGCAGCCTACTTATTATGTCAGCCTCTTGATAGATGTAGCAGCCAGAGCCAGGAGATGAAGTAGAGCTGTGTGACTCAGCTGCAGAGGCATATAATGAAGTAGCTTCTCATAGTGGCTGTGAAAGAGAGCAATGGGTACTGATTCCCATCATAGGGTCAGATCTTGGACTAGAGTCATGGTTCCAAGATCTCTAACAAAAGGTTATTTCCATGTAACTGTAGTTTGCTATAGAAGAGGAAGCAACCAAATTTGAAAGCAATTTTAATTAAATTGACCTAAAATGAGACACTCAAATAGACTCATTAGGTGTCATAGTGTTTGATCACAAGAGAGCTTCACAGAGATTTTTGCCAGTGGAAGAGAACTCATGGCTACAAGGTTAACACTTACCCATTATAAGAATCAACCACAACTTTCTGAGGTGCAATAATAGAGAATGGAGTAATTTCCTCAAAATTTGAGCAGTTCTCTAAGTCGCAGACATATACCTAGCAAACAAAAAATATACCAATAGAATTGAGGTCTGGCTGCATTCATCTTATCCACCAAGTATTTCCTGTTTAGTTCAGTGCTTGGAATTGTGATGATGACTATGGACTTTTCTTTTTTCTTTTAGTATATAATAAAGTTTATTTAGGGCATGGGAAGAGGAGTTGAGAAGGGAGTAGAGACAGGGAAAGATGGGGGTGAGAGAGAGAGAAAGAAGAGAGGGAGAGAGAAGGAGGCTGGCTATGAACAAATGGAGAGAGAGGAGGGGGGAAGGGGAGAAAGAGGCTAGGGAGTGAAAAGAGAGAGAAAGGACAGAGAGAATAAGAGAGCTGACTATGGACTTTTTCAAAAACACATTTAAAGGTAATTTAATTGGTGCATAGCTGTAATCCCAGAGCTGAGTAGGCTGAGGCAGAAAGATCATGGATAATGGGCCAGCTTGGGCTATATAAAAATACTTGGTGTGATAAAAACAAAAGGAACATAGTATCTTATGTCCTAATCAGTTTATATTCTGTTAGTACCAATAATTGTGTTTTTCTTGGTTTATGGAGGTACCCAATTATTTTTAAAACTTGTGTAAAAAGCTTCTGGGCTTCACGTAGAGCCATTGCCTTTGTTCATTGCAATAACCATGCCCTTATAAAATGAAAACTGGAAACACAGGGAGAATATCTTCTCAAAGATTCCAGTTCTGACATATTTTCAGTGACCTATTAAAATAAACCCAGGGCTTGCAGTGGACTTTGCCCATCATGGACAGTCTCACACAGTGACAATAAGCAGATAAATTATCATTAATAAAAACTTGTGGGTCTGGAGAGATGGCTCAGCGGTTAAAAGCACTGACTGCTCTTCCAGAGGTCCTGAGTTCAATTCCCAGCACCCACATGGTGGCTTACAACCATCTGTAATGGGATCTGATGCCCTCTTCTGGTGTGTCTGAAGACAGCTACAGTGTACTCACGTACATAAAATAAATAAATAAATCCTTAAAAAACAAAACAACAACAACAAAAAAAACTTGTAACCATGAAAACCACAAATAACAATGACTTAATGGTAAACCAGAACTGGCTCCCACTAAGTCAAAGGTAGACCATTTTGTAAATTATGTCCATTATTTGTTGCTAATCTAGTATCTGAAGTCATTAATCAGTGAGACAAGCCTGTGGATACCACCAGATATTCTTGTTAGTATTGATAACTAGTCATATTCCCTCCAACTAACCAGTTTGTCCATGATGAAATACATCTTTTGGTAAAGCCAGTCTATGGAGATAGAAGAGACTAGACCCGAGCCTCGGTAAAAAATTCTCAGGTCAGACACATCAGACATGTTGGCAGCCCCCTTCATCCATATGACTGTTCCTTCTGAGAAATAAACCACTTGCTGCTGAGCGTTGACTGATATTCCTAGAAGAGCCAAGCAAGCACATTCACGTGGTTAAATGTCCCAGAGACAGAAAAAATTAGACTGAAGCAAACTTGTCTTTAATATTTGTTAAAGTCAAATAGAAGTTCTGTAATTTAAAAATAGTCTTTCAAATTCTTCTAGTATATACAACTTATATGTGCAAATATGTTGGGTATTTTTATAATGTCTATAAAAATACTAGAAGAATTTAGAATAGTATAGTCCACAAATATTCAAGAGAGTATATTCTAGAAACACTGGGAAACTTTTGGGTAGCGTGGACTTGATGCAGGGTTGTTTGTTTTCTGCAGAAGTTCTCCAAAGCCTCACTCAGACAAGTTTAAGCACATTCCCTATCTGGGCTATATCCCCAGACACGCAAGCAGTTTTAGATATTATCTTATTGTTTGAGAGTTTCATAAATGTCTTTGGGTCAAACCCGTCCCCCGTTTCCCCCTCTAATTCTTCCTCTGTCCCAATCACTCTTTCCTCATGTATCCTGGTTTTCAAACTCTCTGTGCCCACGTTGTGTTGCCAGTAAATGCACAGGTGCGGGACGACGTCAGAATATGGGCAGTGTCTCAGGGGTCATGGAAAAACTAGTCACTGGCCCTCTCCTAACAGCCAGCAGTTGTCAATAGATCCTCTCAGATAGAGGATTTTTTGAACCCTCTCTCATCCATGCTGGGATTTTTTTTTTCTGCCTTGATCTTGTATAGGTCTTATGCATTTAGTCACATTCACTGAGTTCATATGCATAAAACAGTTTCCCTATAGTCACTCTGTAGTGTGCTTTGCCCATTTCAGCATTATGAAAGCTACCCAGAAAGGATAAAGCTTCCAGGTCAGCACCCAGTCTGATTTCTCCATGTTCTGTGACTAAAGTATGGGTGTCTTCAGAAACTGTGTTTTCTATCAAGTTCTAGAGGACAACCAGGAGATTGGCAATATCCTGTAACAGTTTAGGGATCTATGGGATCCTAATGATCAACAACTCAGAAACAGGTGACTAATACCTAGCTATGAGATCCAAGAGCAACTTTTAATATTCTTCTATTCCAGAAGTTTTCTTCCAGTATTTCTTTTCATAGTAAAGAGACATGATTCTGTTAGACTGACCTGTAATATTATGATGTATAGCATCTGGCCAAAGGCAATGTGCTTCATCTACTAAGTACTTCAAAGACCTCTTTCTTAAAGAAGATTTTCTGGATAAGAAGAGCCATTGTTCTTCTTCTTGAACTGAAAAACATGATTTATAGGCAGACTGACCAACTATACATAAACCAACATGGAACATTTTAGTACTTCTACACAGGGAGACAGCACATTTTTTAAGACTGACTAGATTTGTTCCAGAGTTACTTTAGAGGTACTGCAACTGTGGTATAATCTTCATAAATCCACGGTTGTGAGTAGGAAACATGATGACCGTCAAGTAAGGCTATGTGACCATATCATGTGACATATTACACCATCTTAACATCCTTGTTCCAATAGAAGTTAAATCATAACACCGGCTATTTGTAGGTGTTGCCTTCAACTTTTCTCCTTTTCAAGCAGGAAAAAAGTCTTGGAATCAAATGTGAAGCCTCCAGAACTCTGATATCCTGTTCAGCTGGAAACTGATGCAAGGTACGTAAGTGATAGACACTTTCCAGACAATTAATAAATGGTAAGCAATAATCCCACAGCAACCTTAACCTTGCTCTATATTTAACTTTTCCTCTGGACATGCTTCATGCATGACAAGAATACGTCTCTTTTCCTAGAGTCTAGGTACAGCCAAAAAATATTGGCTCTTAGTAAATGACATCTAATACCACTGGCAATGTATGCAGATTGGAGCGAGGGGTAGTCAAGTCAGCAAACAGAGTTCTGGTGAAAATAGAGAGTAGACTAAAGGGATTTTGAGTTCTTGAGTTAATCAAAACTCTAACTCACTTCTTCCAAAAATTATCCAGGGCTTCTTAGAAAGCATTTGCTCCTGTAAGTACCAATAGTTTTCAACCTCTCAAGGTAATTGTTTAAAAACAATAACCAAAAGGGAATACTTACAAAAAATAAGCTAAATCCACAGACTGAACTTTCAAAAAGTTAATATTTCAATTCTTAATGTTTCTATATAAAGGCTGGGAAAATGTCTGATGTAACAAAACACATGTGAAGCACTGTCAAGATAAGAAAATTTAGATGTTACTCCTCAGTTTGTAAATGCAAATTACCATATCTGTTGATTTAAAGTAAAACCGAGAATTTGTTTGAAGCCATCTTTCTTTAAATGCTTACATTTTTTTATTCTATTTTTCAAGATCTCAAAATTCTAATAGCAACTGTCGATCTAACCTATTTTTCAAATATGTAGGATAACGTAAAATTGAAAATTATCAGGTATTTTAAAAAAAAAAAAAAAAAAAAAAGGACATGCATGAAGTCGGGGACCTCTCAACTCTGACTTTTACCTTAGTCAACATTTATCCTTACGTAAGGAAAAGGAGAAGCCTAGACCATACCTGCTGGAGATGGAGTGGCAACTACAGATTCTGCTTCTGGCCCCTCACCAACTTCATTGACTGCGGCGATAGAAAACCTATTACAAAAACAATTTGGAGAGGTGTCTCACATGGCATGTTGTGAACATGAGACAAATATAGGGACAACAGAGGTTCTATTTAAAGATCCGGTGGTAGTGCATAGATCTAGTTACTCAGTGTCACTGCTCAGCACCCAGAGGCCATCAATCACATCCTTGTTTGCATTCCCCACGGAACAGTTGAGGGTCACTGAGGTCAAAAGCCAAACTCTGCTATCTACATGACCTCCATTTCTCCCCTTGTTTAACGAAGTCTTAGTAAATACCAGAGAGGCTAACAATAATAAAATAATCCTTAGGGCGTTAATAAAAAGATACCACTAACAGGATTTTACCTCCTCATGTTTTTCATGTTTGATTAAATGAACAAATTACAGTCATGGTATATATGCTATGCTATTGTTGCCTCATGTTTATAATGGTCCATTGATACATTGAAAACATTTTTTGCTTAGGATTGTGTGATCTAATGCACATGCAAATTTGAGAAAAATTACAACTTCAACACAATAGAATGGAGTCAGTGGCACACACTTAAGTGATTTTTAGCCAGATTTCTTAAATCATCATCATGCCTGCATTGAGCATGGTGTTATTTCTCTGTTTATCTCTTACCTGTAGGTGGTGTTTGGAAGAGTAGAATAAAACTGGAAACTGGTTCTCTGTGTCCCCGAATCTAATTTTTGATTTTTACTGATCAGCCTTAAATTATAACCCAAAATAGGTCCACCTGGGAAATAGGGTGGAGCCCAGCTGACCTCTACAGTGTCAGGGCTGGAGCTTTCGATGTTCATGATGAAAGGTGAAGTTTCTGGAACTGGAGAGATAATGAGTGACATGGTGAGAGTACAAAGTGCAGATTTCTACACTCAACGGTTAACAGAAATAAGATCTTTTGATTAATACGGAAAATGTGGCCCAAGGATGGGAGTTAGAAATTTTGAGCTGGAATTCTTGCTCTCTTTAATCATACCAGCTAAGTAATGAACTGTGTACTAAGACTGTTGCATTTCCTCAGTTTTAACTCATGAAATAACACATTATCGGAGACTCGAATAGAACCTATCTTGTAGACAAAGAGCTGTCCAAAACCTCTGGAGATCTAAGCAAATGGTGGGAGGGAAGCACATTAGAAGAATATGCACAAAATAGAGTCAATAACTAACACAAGATTACCAAGGCATGTCATGGGGCTTTCTCCTCCACGAGCCATGGAGTTCCAGATGAAAATGTGCTTCAGATAAGCAGGAATTGAAATGATCTACTTCACTTGTACTATCTGCCCTGACAATCTAGATGATACCTCCTTTACAGCCCTCCAAAGTCCCTGGGAGCCCTGCCTGACAACCTCACTCACACCCCACCCTTGCCGTGGATGAAGGGAACAGGAATTAAATGATGAATCATTTACCCACAGATTCTACATGCTTCTAGCAGAAAGACCAACAAATGATTTGCCAGCCCAACATCGTTCCATGTCTCCGTCCACTAATTATACCTTAGCCCCATGGAATATTCTTGTATCTGCTCTCTCCACAGAATGGTGTTTTAATGTCTTTGGTCTTGAGTAAAGTTCTCTCCTTCTGAACTCTTTTGGCAAATGTTCTGCCACCATTGGTGGACTAGCGGTAGCAGGAGTGAGACGGTTCATCCATCACACTGGGTTGTCTTTCGAAGGCCTTCCCATAAGTCCCATAGCAATCCTCTAATACAATCCCTCCCAAACTCTCACTCTAATCATTAGCAGACACAAACATCTTTGTGTTTCTCCTTGCCTCTATGTACTCAGCAACCTATGTGAAAAGGAAAAATGAAATGACCTCCCACTGAATTGGAATAGGATGTCAACACAACTCATTAGAGTCAACACCCAGATATGATCTGCTCCACTTCAAGCAAGTTAAAAACCAACCACACAGCAAGATAGGATCGTTATCTGAATCTCTCCCCTCCCTTCTCTCTCTCTCTCTCTCTCTCTCTCTCTCTCTCTCTCTCTCTCTCTCTCTCTCACACACACACACACACACACACACACATACACACACACACATTGTCTCTTTAGAAAGTAATAATCTGTAATCTGTCTTACAAACTCTCCTCTTGGTTGGCAATAAGGCTCTCTTTGGAATAGCCCAAGGAAAAGGGACACTAATACCAACTAAAATCATATCATTCTTATGGCCAAAGAGAATATAAGGCAATAGTTATGAACATAAGTATCACGTTGGCTTCCTCATCAGCAGAAGGTATAACTAGAGCTGTCGACCTGATGAAATTAGTTGGGGGTATGTCTCCTTCCTTGGTGAGTGTCCTTTCTTTAATAATTAGGTCTCAGAGATTCCGTGACCACCTCTACTGATTATTCTCTGGCATTTCCTCTTAGAACCTAAGGTCAGATACTGGGCTAGGGCCATGCTTGAAAGACTGCAGATTGAAGTAAAACATGCAGATCCTCCTTTGCCTCAGCCCTGAGTGTCTCCTACACTCCAACACACTGACATATTTTCTGTTTCCAGGTCTGTCACAGCAATAGTCTACTCTCTAATATCAATTTCTGTCTTAGTTTGGGTTTTTATTAAAACCCCAAAACACTGAGAAAAACAGTGACCAAAAGTATTTTGGGGAAGAACTAGTTTATTTTGACTTACACTTACAGTCTATCACAAAGGGGAATCAGGATAGAAACTTCAAGGCAGAAACATTAGGCATGAACTAAAGCATAAACGTGCTGCTTACTGACTTGCTCCCCTTGGGTTACTCAACCTGCTTTCTTATAGAACCCAGGACCATTCACCCAGGGGTGGCATCAGCCACAATGGGCTGGGCCCTCTCACGTCAATCAAGAAAATGTGGCCACGGGCCAATCTAATGAAAGCAGTCCTTTAATTGAGGTTCCTTTTCCTAGGGATTCTAGTTTGTATCAAGTTAACAATAGCTAACCAGCACCCCTTATGTATTTAGCCATGATCACATTTCCCACTGAAGAAATTGTGGATTCAACAAGAGCAGGGGTCATTGTTTTGGTCACTGAAGAGTTGTAAATGTTACCTGGCACACAGTTAAGAGCTCAATGACCAAATGGAATACCAAAGACTCGATTTCTTTCATTGCTTAAAACAAAAACAAATGAAACCAAAGCTTCGGAATAATGTCCTTATGTCACACGTGACATACATATGCCTACCTCCATAAGGATGAGTCCTATAACTGGGACTTGGGGGAGAATAAAGATGAAGCTGGGCTGTGAAGATCCAAACCACTCTAAATATATATTCAGTGAATGGATGCAGGGGTTCCACCATGTATGAAAACTTGGACACAGTCTAGATCCAGAAGAGACAAAAGTCAGTATTTGTCCAATCATCATGCCCCACTGGGACATGGAGTTCAGGTTAACTTGTGGAAGACAGGTGTGCCATTGGAGATGGGGTTGCCCAGATCCTTCCAGGTGTGAAACAGACCAGGAACTGAGCTTTCAAGCATCAGTTGACATTATTCAGACGATCCTCCCATTCCTCAAAATGGCAAAGCTAAGATTTCGGTAATTTAGCACTTAACCTAAAGATTTACTGGAATATTCCTATGTTACTATGTTTGGTATTTTTGATACATTTTTTCCTAAACTCGCTCATGCTTTCCTGAAAGTGACCATCCTGAAAGGCTACCATACCCTACATTTCTAAATAAAAACACACTCCTGTGAGAATCTCCCTCCTGTGTTTTGCCCGAGTTGGAATCCCTTTAAAAGGCAAGGCAGATATTGATTGATAACATAGTGGTTTTATGATTCCCTGCCGAAGGAATTATATATATGCAGAATATACACTTCTTCTAGAGAAGCAGAGATTAAGTTTGACTTAATCCAACCACTATGCTTGATCTGCGCTAGAGCACATTAATGTCAATAAGTCATTTTCTTTATAACAGGAGATATTCCCCTGAACTCCTAGTGGAAGCTTGCAACTCCAGATAGTACCAAATCCTACATACAGGCACCGTAATACCAGTATTGTGACAGTCAATGCAATAACCTTAATAGAGGTGGTCTAATCAATGACATAGAGTATGAATGCAATGATCCAAATGATGACTGACTTTCCAATGTGATAGAGCAAGATGACTTCATATTTCATCATGCTCCTCACTACTACGTGATTTAAAACTTCAGTTTCATTTTAGTGGTGGTGGCATTAGTTGGTTTTAGGTTGTTGTTGTTGTGGTTATTTGTTTGTTTCCTTGCTCGATTGCTTTGCTTTTGTGTTTTTGTTTTTAGGCAGTGTTTAATTTGAAGTTCAGGCTAGTTTGGAAGTTTCTACCTAGCCCAGATAGGCCTCAAACTCACAATCCTCAATCCACCAAGAGATGGGTTTATACCCCTATTCCACCACAACTGGCTTCAATCTTTTTTTTTTTTTCAAATAATTTTCCATTTAAACATTTTAAGAAATATTTGAGCACAGGCAACTGACACTTTGCAAACCAAAACTACAGATGAAGAAGGCATAACATTTTGGAGCTTTAAATAAATTAGGGACAAAATGTCTTTGTTTAGATAAGGAAACAGCTTCGGTTACCTCCGTGTAAGTCCAGCTTCCTGGAAGTTGGGCATATTTCCACTGAATAATGTATTTTACTCCAGAGATGTTGGCAGGGTTCCAACGTAATGTCACACCATGACTTCCAATGGAAGATGCAAAGGGTGCTGTAGGAAGCTCTGTTCTTCCTGGGAAAGAAACAACATGTCAGTCACTATTCACTCCTGTGGATGGGTGTATCGTTTTGTCCAAGTCTCTCCTGCTCAATAACATATCTGAGCAATAAATTATATTCAAGGTAGTTGTCTTAGTCAGGGTTTCTACTCCTGCACAAAACATCATGACCAAGAAGCAAGTTGGGGAGGAAAGGATTTATTCAGCTTACACTTCCATGCTGCTGTTCATCACCCATGGAAGTTAGGACTGGAACTCAAGCAGATCAGGAAGCAGGAGCTGATGCATAGGCCATGATGTTCCTTACTGGCTTGCTTCCCCTGGCTTGCTCAGTCTGCTTTCTTATAGAACCCAAGACTACCAGCCCACAGATGGTACCACCCACAAAGGGCCCTCCCTCCTTGATCACTAATTGAGAAAATGCCTTACAGCTGGATCTCATAGAGGCATTTTCTCAACTGAAGCTCTTTTCTCTGTGATAACTCCAGCTTGTGTCAAGCTGACACACAACAGCCAGCACAGTTGTCTTTCTCTTTTTATCACAGGCAGACAACAGTGTTCTGAGATGGATCAGTTTTCTTTTCAGGCCTCGTTTACTTACAAGCAAACGGAGAAGATCCCAAAACTATGTCTTTGACACAGTAAAAGCAAATAGAACATGTAATTACTAGGCTTTTGGTTGGTTGGTTGGTTGGTTGGTTTTTTTTTTTTTGGTTTTTCCAGACAGGGTTTCTCTGTGTAGCCCTGGCTGTCCTGGAACTCACTCTGTAGACCAGGCTGGCCTCGAACTCAGAAATCTGACTGTCTCTGCCTCCCAAGTGCTGGGATTAAAGGTGTACGCCAACTCTGCCCAGCACAAGGCCTTTTTTTTCAAATGCTATTATTACTGCAGATCCTAGAAATATGGGTGTTGGTTTTTGTTTTGTTTTTTTGTGTAGAAGACAGGGTGCATTACAGAGTAAATCACCATTATCCAGCCTTATGAGATGCTGGGGAATCAAGCCGTAGGCTTCATGAAAACTACATCCTCACCTCAACCAACTATTGTTATATGCACAGTTACTGCTTTCACACTAAAGACTATATACTCCCCTGTTCTTCATTACAACCCATGTAATAGCTTCTCAAAATTGGAGTAATTGCAGCATACATTTAGTGGGGACTCCTTGGCAGGCTAGATATCTACAACTCCAGTCAGAGCTAGATTTTTGCATGGTATATGATACTGAAATGAAATGATCTTATTTTGTTTTTATTTTTCCTAACATTATGGTCAATTAAAGACTTCTGATTTCATTTATAGGAATAAAAAAATAAAAAAACACTGTTAGCCAAGCAGTGGTGGTGCATGCCTTTAGTCCCAGCACTCAGGAAGCAGAGGCAGGCAGATTTCTGAGTTCGAGGTCAGCCTGGTCTACAGAGTGAGTTCCAGGACAGCCAGGGCTATACAGAGAAACCCTGTCTCGGAAAATCAAAAAAAAAAAAAAAAAGAAAAGAAAGAAAGAAAGAACAACACTGTTCTCGGTGATAAAGAGTGATCTATTGGTAGGGAGTTTAAAACCTAAGGACCTCACGCTCTCTTTGATGTGAATATGGAGACAATTCTTATCACTACAGATAAATATGGACTAATGAAAACTCCTTTCCAAAATCTAGAAAGCTCAAAACCATTGTCATCTGTTGTGATGGTATGAATGAAAATGTCCCCCATAGACCCACAGGGAATGGCACCATTAGAGGGTGCGGCCTTGTTGGAGGAAGTGTGTCACTGGGGATTGAGACTTCACATGCTCAGGCCAAGTCTGGTGTCTCTTCCTGCTGCCTGCAGACCTGGATATAGAACTCTCAGCTCCTCTCCAGCACTATGTTTGCCTGCATGCTTCCCACCATGATGATAATGGATTAAACAAACCTCTAAACCTGTAAGCCAGCCCCAATTAAACGTTTCCCTTTATAAGAGTTGTCACTGTCATGGGGTCTCTTCACAGCAATAGACATCTAACTAGTAGACATCTGTAGGTCAATCTCAACTCCTCTCTGTTGATTGTTCTATTTATGGTTCATCTGGGGCTATAATAACTGAGTAAGAGGCGCTCAGCTCCACCTCTCACCCTGTTATAGTAAAACCTGAGTGCCTGATATTGGTATGGGTGGTGGACACTTGGAGGAAGTGTTCAATGATGGAGCTGGTAGTAAAGCATAGGAGCCAGAGTTGTGTAAGCACAGAGAAATGAAAACTTCATAGCTAAGTACTAACATATTTTGAAGCTATAGTGATACATATGGAACAACATAGGGGAAGGATGCTCATTATAAAACTTCACAGCAATGATAAGTCCACTGAGAAGCAAAGCTAGCTTTGTTCTCATCCAGTGCATGGCAGTCCGAATAAGGAAAGGTTCTGTAATCACCGCGGAGGTAGCAACTCTGACTGTATCTCTTTCCATCCAGACAACCCCAGGTAAGTATTTAAACACTGCCCCCCCCCAACATCCCCATCTTCCAAATAGGGTTAATTATCATATTTACTGCCTCTGATGACCAAGAGAGCTAGTAATGTCTGACTCAGAGACACTTAATAAAAGTAGCTACTATTGGAATAGAGGAGGCTCAGTGGGTACAAGCACTTGCCATGCAAGCCTGTCAACCTGAGTTCAGACACTACATAAAAAACACTGGACAAAATGGCATGTGTCTGTAATCCTAGCTCTCCTGCAGTGAGATGGAAGGTGTAGACAGGAGAATGGCCCAGAAGCTTGTGGATCACCTAGCGTGGAGTACATGTAGCACAGTGTAAAAAGTGACAGAAATGTTGCCTCAACCTAGGGAAAGGTGAGGACTGACTCCGAGAGGATCCTCTGCCCCCTACACATGTGCTCTGACCTATGTACATCCTCAATACATACATCACACACACACATCCGATACGTGTCACATACATGCAAAAATTAGTGGACTATTATTTTGATGCACTGTTGGCATTATCTCTTCTTACCACATAGAGACAAATATGTCTCATTTAAAATCAAGTAAGAAAGCACACCCACAAATAAGTGAGTGAGGTAAGTGAATGAGGTAAGACAGACAGACAGACCTAAGTGTATGGGCAATAAACGTCTTTACCTAGTCTTGACTCATCATTCAAGCCATATTGCACAGATCTGAAGCAGATGAGAAATTTAAGCAAAAAAATGATTATCTTATATTTTGGAAAAATTATATAACTAAGCTTCTTTTTATAATTATAAAATATAAAAAAAGAAAGTTGTGAATCAGGTTTATACCTTTTCAGTTCTGGCGTTCTTGGTTTTAGTAAATTTTTCATGGTTCTTTGGAACAAATGAATTATCTGACCATTTGCTCTATTGGACATTATGATTCCAGAACTGTGTGTGTCCTAACTACTTAGCAGATTCTTGAAACAGTGGCACATCAGCCAGGCCTGATGGCTCATGGCTATAATCTGAGCACTCAGGAGGTTCAGGCAGGCTAAAGATTGCAAGTCTAAGGCCCAGCTACAAAATGAGTTTCAGTCCAGCCTAAGCTACAAGTGAGTCTTCTAACTCTTAGAACAGACAACAACAAGGCAGCAAAACGAGCTTGCCAGCATGGTGTAAAGGGTAAGGGCTCTTGCTACTGAGTCTGAGGAGCCTAGTTCAATTCACAGCATATCAACGGTGAAAGGAGAAAACCAGCTCCTACAAGTTTTTCTTGTTCTCCACAAACATGCTAGGGTATGAACACACACACAGCTTCGGAACTGAAGAGGTGACTCAGTGATTAGGAACACTTGATAATCTTGCAGAGGACTGAGTTCAGTTCCCAGCTCCCAAGTCTAATGGCTCATAACTAGATGTAACTCCACCACCAGGGGATTTGACCTTCTGGCCTCCATGGGCACCTTTATTCATGTGCACAAACTCACACCTGGACACACATGTATGCCCTAAATTAAAAATAATAAATCTTTTAAAAATTAAAATAAAAGTAATTTAGAAAGTTTAGATAGCACGCATTTTAAAGGGCCAAATTACACATTTATTTCAACCTTAAATAAAAGTTACTGTATGTTAATGGCAATCATGTGCCCCTTGAACATGTCATAACTTCTCTGGTGTGAGTCATCTAATTAAGTATTGCCATAAACGAGTCCTGTCTTGCACTTATTTTTTTGTGAAAGTTTTTGTTACATTAGATATAACCCAAAGTCTCAAGCTTATTAACTATGACATCATAGAAAGAGTACAGTAGGATCTACTGTCATGCCATGAACCACACCTGAGCAGCAGAACCAACAGCATCCAGTAGAAGTCCACTCGCCCTGTATCCCTCAGAACTGAAATTATCCTGTAACCCCGTGAGGGTGTTACGATGCCCTAGGGCGCTTCTGTGATGTCTTGGGGGTGCTTCTGTGTACCATTTTGAAATAACAAATACAGATTGTATCTACAGTTAACCTTCACAACAAAGATGAAAAAAAAAAGTCATAGCTCTACCCCTTTACAGAAATACGGACTGTAGTTTTCTGTTTCTTTTGTTTATGAGACACTAAAGGGCAGAGCATATTAGGACAGCAGAGCATATTAGGACAGCAAGTAATACTGTCCTCCCAATTCCCAACAGCCAGTGGGGTAAACAAAAGCCTCTGAGAGAAAAATGGCAGCTTATGGAACATCCAGGCCTGACTTACCAAAGTTCTGGCCCTTCAGACATCACTGGAGAACCAGTGCATTGGGACAAAGCCACTTGTTTAGACACACACACACACACACACACACACACAAACACAAGCCTCCCACCCATTCCAGCCTTAGGAGGCATAGCTTCTATACACTCACAAATTCCTACTGCCTTTTCTGAGTTACACCCACATAGCAAGTTCTTTATTAGCTGAACAATATACTTCACATTAAATAAATTATTCGGATACCTTCAGCTCATCAAAACAGCAGTCTTCCTTGATATAAAGTCTGTTCGAGATGTAGTGCCCCCTCATTAGGATAACAGGGCTTGGGCTGGGCATGTAGCTCATCAGTAGGGTGCTTGCCTAGCATGTATGAGAACCTGCAATTTGTTCCCAAGAACCCCATAAAACTGAGCACAGTGGTACATTATTCCCAGGAGAACAGAAGTAGAGACAGGCAGATTAGGAGTTCAAGGTCTCTCTTAGCTCCATATTAAACTCAAGGCCATTTGGGCACTGAGAGCCTGTCTTCAATACATAGGTGGATAGATAGATGAGAGAGAGAGAGAGAGAGAGAGAGAGAGAGAGAGAGAGAGAGAGAGAGAGATAGTACACCTACTGGTGTTGAAGACAAAGTACTGCCCTGAATGTCAATCATGTTTCACATTCCCTGTATTTTACCAACAAGAGGCTACTGGCTCTTCATCAGTATGGCCTTAGTATTTGAAATGACAAAATTTTTTCTTATACAAATGTTGGCAGAAGTAGTTTTTAGTTTTTGAGACAGGATGCCTCTCTGCAGCCCAAGCTGACTCTTGGGTGCTAGCTCGACAGGCAAGAGCCACACAAGTCTCATAGACAAGTATTTTCTATGCTATTGAGATGCAGGAGTGTAGGTGTTTTGACAGGTGTTCCTTAGCCTTGCATAGGAATAAGTCCTGGGTAGCAGTGATTATCAGTTTCTTACCCAGCACTTCCTCTTCGTAGCTCCCCTCTGCATTGCTGCAGCCAACCTCACAGGACTCCCTCTGTGGAAGACAGGTGGTACAGGTCAGTTCAGCCTTGGTGCCATTTTTGCTGATAAGCTTCAACCAAAATCAGGAACCTAAATGCCTTCTCTAACTTTCAGAGTAAGGCGAGGTGGCACACGCCTGTAATCCTAGCCCTTTCCAGATAGAGGCAGGAGTTCAAGGCTGGCTGTCCTTAGCTACTCAAAAAGTTTGGGGGAGCCTATGCTGTATAAGAATCTGTCAGAAACATTGAGAGAAAAGAAAAAAAAAAAACAAATGAGAAAGAGCACAAGCATTTAAGGTGCACAGTAGTTCTGGCCGGTTTTAGTGATTTCCAAAATTGTGTCATCATTGACTTAATGTGATTTTCGAACATTTTCTTCCTTCTAAGAAAAAACGCCTTATATATTTTAATTTGTTCTGTTTCATTTTCCTTAAGGTGACTCTTGATCTACTGAATTCATTCCATGGCCCTGTCATTCTATAGTTTGAGAAAAAAACAAAACAAAACAAAAACAAACAAACAAACAAAACCACTGAACTTAATAGTCCAATTTTATTTTTACTATCGTGGTCAAAGTTTTGATGATCTGGAAAACTAAAATTCCAGCCCCTACTAACCTTAGAGTTAAAACTTGACTACCAATCATACCGTACCCAACATTCTAAAGAATATCTTCACACCAATGCTGACTCTTAAGGTCCCCAACAGCCTAGTGACAATGGACACTTTATCCCATTAAAGCAAAAAGCAGGGTACATATTTGAGGACTGAAACCCAAATTGCCCCCAACTTGGGATGTTTCACCCTTAGCTACAAAGAAAAGAAACTTATGGGGGGAAAGCACACATCGTAAACGTCTGGAGAGGCTGTGCTCAATCTCCCTGGCGTCCTCCAGTTTATCTTTGCAAGGCCAGGAACAGCCTGCTGTCAGTTTCAAGATGATGGCAGAAACCATAACACAAGGCACCTGCCCTGGGAAGAAGAGCTGTAACATGCAAATATTAACTGGAAGATGTTTGAACTGTGCTCTGAAAGGGAAGTAGTGCCCGATAAGCCTGGGTTTGCTTAGTTAAGGATTAATTCAAATACCGAGCTTTGGGTTTGGGATTGTTTAACTTAAAGGTTCAGTTATTTGTCACATCCTCTTTGGAGATTTGAGTAAAGCTCATTTAGCATAGCTACTCAGTGTGGAGAAAGTACAAATCATCAGGCAACAGAAGCATTCCATAGAATGAGCATTTTTCTTCCAAGAAACAAGGGACTTTGTTTAGAAATGTATATTTCTTGGAAATACAGGCCATTCTGGAATAAAAGTAAATTGTGACCCTGCTTTTCCTGTATATTTTTTCTGGTGGAAATATAGAATAGACTTTCCATCAATCTGAGAGTTTAAACATTATCTTGAGTAGAGGCTAAACTGTCAGCAATGCTGCCCCACTCATGCAGGCAAAGCAACATCAGACTTTATGATGAGAGCAGCCAGCATTTCCCAAGTCTATGGTGCCTGGGGCGAACATAGAAGTGGTTGTTTCAAAGCAGTTCACACTGCCTAGAACTAAACCAGAAGCTTTTAGACCATGTTCAACCTTCCTAATGCTATGACCCTTTAATTCGGTTCCTCATGTTGTAGTGAACCCCCCCCCCAGAACAAAATTATTTCGTTGCTACTTCGTAACTGTAATTTTGCTCCTGTTATGTATCATAATATAAATATCTGATATACAGGATAGTTGATGTGTCCCACAGGTTGAGAACCACTGATTTTACGCCCATCTATTCCAGGACACTGGGCTGCCAATACTCTTCTGCCCAAGGACTTTACCCACTTACCATATCTGTCTATCCTCACTATCATTTTCCCACAGTTGTGAGACCATCTTTATTATCCCTTGGCTTCCCAGACTGGCTCATAGGCTGCCTGCTCCATTCCTAATTTTCTTAACACAAGGCAGAAACACCCCTCTAACCTCCATAGGAATTGCAACATTCTTTTCTAAAAGAACTTTGATTCACTCAAGAATATTTACTGAATCTCTTTTCTGCCCCAAGTATTGTTCTGGGCTATAAGAACATGAAGCCAAACAACATAGTTCCTACCTGTGTGGAATTTACATTGTCTTAGAAAGGGATATAAAAGAGACGAATGACAAGTTTAAAGCAAACACCTCAGATAATAAAAAAAAGAATGTGGCTGAGCATGGTAGTACTGGCCTTTGTCAGAGCAACAGGAGCAAGAAGCAAGAAGATCAAAGCCACAGGGTGTGACTAGGAGAGTTCCTTTAGTGTGACCAGCTGGAACGGTACAGAGGTGACTCTCAACTAAGACTTGAGCAATTAGTAGGAGCAGCGGTTATGATGGTGTTCATGGGGTAGATAGACCTCGATGCAGGAAGGCTGTCAAATGGCAATAAGAAGCCAAAAAGGCTTCCAGAAATAAGGAAGTCTGCATTTACCCTCCATCGAGAGGTTAAGATGCTATCGTAGATACAGTTTATGTTCTAAATGATCAAGAATGTTGCAGCTCACATGGCATTGTTACTTTCTAGGTTCTATTCTGCTAAGTTATCATTTCTAAGCTTTTCCTCCAAAGATTACATAATACAAACCTCCAGAGCTGGAAACATCCATGATGAAAGAACTTGATTCCCAAAAGGTATGGATAACTGAATTACAACTCTCAAGGAGAAAAAGAATCACATTATGTAAGCGTGGACCACCAGGAAGCACAATGATTGACATGCAAGACTCTCCTTGGTTTTCCTGACTGGCACAGTCCTCCTCATGGCTGTCATTTAACAGGAATGCTGCTTTAATCATAGAATGGGGTTCTGAGGAAATTTGGGTTTTCCATCTCATCAAGGGAGATCCTCATCTGTTCACCTTTGGAACAAATTTCTCAATCTGTTTTATGTCAATTAAACCCCAACTCTACCCATTAGCAGGGAAAGTCCTGTGATACTGCACAACCACTGACTTTTGAATATTTAAAGCCCCAATGTATAGCTTTACATCCTGTTAAAAAGGAAAGTTTATACCTTGATGTTTACTCTTGGGTAACCAGGCACACCTTGCTCCAAGCAAGGTAACATAGTTTCAGCTCTGGTTTCAAGGCATCTATGCCAAGCATAACAATGTTTTTATTATTTTGTTTGCTTGTTTGTTTGTTTATTCTCTGTGGTGGAAGCTCACACCATGGCCTAAGTATAAAGATCAGAGGTCTCTCCTTCCACCACGTGGCCTCCTGGTATCAAACTCAAGCCATGAGATTTAGCAGCAAGTTCCTTTCCTCACTGAGCCATCTTACCCTTCCATAACCAGGTTTTAAAACTGCAAAATAACAATAGCACTTCTTTGCTGAAAGCAGAGGAAAATGTGAGTCAAACTGTTGGCAATGGATTTTGGCTAATACAGGAATGGAATTAAAGGCTTCTCTTTGGGTTTTTTTTTTCCCTTCTGTTCTTTAGTTCTATTTTTGGATTGGATGATCCTCCTGCCTCTACCTTCTAAGTGTATATAATACAGATGTATACCCCCACCCCTGGCCTAACAGGTCTCATTTAATGTGATGTAAATATGTATAGCAGAGCGCTCTGTGTTTGGAGAAAGATGGCTCAGTGATTTAAGGAATTTGTGGCAAAGCTAACAAGCTGATTTCCATCTCAAGAACCCGTGTGGCAGAAGGGGAGAATGACCCCTGCAAATTGTTCTCTGATTTCCACACACATGCATGAACACATCCACCTAATCAACAAAAACACAAAAATCAATAAATAAACGTAAAAAGATGTTTTGAAAAAATGCTCTCAGCAAAGATATCCCAGAGTGTACTCTTCTATTCTTTCTTCCCTGTCAGACTCAGCCTCCCCTTTGTCCAGCACTGGAAATTATAATCTTCTATATTAGATTAGAGTTACGGTTTGCCCTTGTACTTGGATTATAAATTTCTGTATATATTGCAAATTTGGCCAACTGAGTAGCAGAAGTATTTGTAATTGCATCTTAGCCAAGCTGCACACATATACTTAAAGCATGCATACACTTCTTTTGTCTTCATTTCATAAACAATATAGCTTAAAAACTATTTAAACTGAACATAGTAGCACAGCCCCATAACACCATAGCAGTAGAGGCAGGAAGACCAGGAGTGCATAGCTATCCTTAGCTACAGAGAGTGTTTGAGGTCAGTCTAGTCTCAAAAGTATGGAGGACAGGGAGGAAAAGGATGAGCTACTTCTATTGTATTAACTATTAAAAATGAAATACAGATGATTTAAACATGTAGGGATGTGCACAGGTCATAATTCATAAACAACTGCATTTTCAATGAGAGATTTGAGTATGAAAGAATTTGTGAATTTGAGGAGTTCCTGGGAACAGTCCTCCTTGGGCACTGAGGGATGATTTTATATACATGTGTGTGTGTGCATATATATTTATTTATATGTGTGTGCGTGCATATATATGTATATATACATATATGAGTTTGTATATATGCATATACATATTAATAAAAACTTACATATGCACACAGATATAGAAAACAGCAAATGTCTTTGCCAAAATGGGATTAGACCCTCCCATCAGACCCTTCCCACAGAAAGAAAGAAACAAATAAGTAGTTTGATTTGTGACTGAAATTTTTTTCATCTTCCTTTTGCAGTCTAAGAATACAGACTTGGGTTCTAACATATCATCTTTGTAAGTGATTGTGAACTCACCTCACAAACGGTGGCATATGTATCATTCTGCATGGGGAAAAAAAAAACAAACAGAAAGAAAGAAAAGTTATGTAAGGTCCTGAAAGTTGCAGGTAACTTTAGTAAGTCAGCTGTCCATTTCCTCCAGTGAAATTTTTTTCCAACAGTTTTAATCAACAGTAAGACTAACAAATAGGAGTTCATGTGAACATGGTGGTACATGGCCGGAAATCCCCGCACTTGAGGCTGATGCAGGAGGGTCTTGAATTCAAGAGCATATGGAGACCCTGCCGAGAGAGAGAGAGAGAGAGAGAGAGAGAGACAGAGAGAGAGACAGAGAGAGAGACAGAGAGACAGAGAGAGAGACAGAGAGAGAGACAGAGAGAGAGACAGAGACACACAGAGAGACAGAGACACAGAGACAAAGAGAGAGAGAGAGGAGTCCAGGTAAGTCCCTGTGTTAATAGCTCAAAAAAATTATGCTGTTTCCATCACTAGAAAAATAATAAAGTGGGTTATCTACTAGAAAACTCTCCGCATACTGGAAAGCAGCTGCAGCTCAAGGAAAACAGACTGAATTGAAGGCCATCAATAGCTCTAGCTAACAAAGCCAGTGGGTTCTTCTGTCCACATTGCCAGCTTCCTGGATGGTTACCTGGAAACAAATGATAATCCCACTCATGCACTCAGCAAGAATTAGTACCTGGTTTATGTTCCACTCTAGTCAATGGAGGAGGCATGGTCTAAAAATGGTGGAGTGCTTTCTAACCTGGAGGAACTCACACAGCGGTATAAATTACATTAAACACATTAAAACTATAACTAGACAAATAATTAAGTTGCAATTTGTAATGATATGTAAGAATAACTTAGACCAGATAACAAATGCAAAATTGTATTCTGTAACGCACAAAACCACAAGCAGGAATGGGCATAAATAACTTTTATAACCGAAGTTGGCAAGACAAGAAAAATATGAAAGAGTATATGTGGAGAATTAATTTTTTATAGAGACTCATGATGTTTGTTTCCCAGGCTGGATTCAAGTACTAAGGAATTCATCTACTTCTGCCTCTGGAGTGACCGGATCACAGATCTCAGTTGCCAAAAACAACTTTAATATCCTTTAAAAATGCCATAGCTATAATTTGGCTCATTAACAGAAAAAGATAATAGGAGGCTGGTGTACAGTCCAGTTGGTAGATTGGTGGCTCAGGTTCAATCCCTAGTAACCACTTAGCTGACGTGGTGGCTCATGACTGTCATCCCAGCACTCAGGAGGTAGATCAGAAAGTTAAGGTCATCCTTAGCTACATCTGAGTTTGAGGCTACATAAGACCCTGTCTTAAAAATATGTGACAAAAAGTAATACTTACACACTTTAAAGCACACTTTTCCTGATCTACAGAGTTCCAAAACTGACATCCTTGGATGCACTACGAGAGATGAGACACAGGTGTGAATGACAAAATGAGACTTTTTTTTTTTTTTTTTTTTGGTCCCTTGAAAGTGCATAGGAACGAAAAGTACAACCTTGTATCTTAGAAATAGAAGTCTACTGAAAGAGCTAAGGTTCTTCAGGGATTTGAGTGAGACTTTTAATCAGAGCTGTATGTCTTCAGACAGGCTGGAGCACAGTGTAGCTCACTGCAAGCTGGCAGGAAAGCAGAGTAAAGTTAAACCCTAGGCAGGATGAGACTCCAGGAAAACCCAATACCCTGTTCAGTGGGTAGATGGCAGCAGGTAAAGTCCAGGGTGGTGAAACATCGGGTATACCATGAGTCTCCATCTCTGCCCATACAACCAGCAGGACTCAAAACCAGGGATTACAACATGGTAAACTCTCAAAACTACTAAGGAGACCATTTTTGAATCTGTTAAATTCTGGCTGCTTTTACCCAAATGCTGCTCTCAAATGTCATTTTATGGCTGTCCTGGTTTCCTGATGCACAGATGGCTCATGGCTCCCGCTTTGTGTATGCCATTCACTCTGTCATTAGACAACTGTGCCTGAGTTTCCCCCTACAGAGTCAGCTTGTGGCACACTGAGTGCCTCACACCTGAACATTCTCCCGTTTGCCTATTGGTGTTATCTAAACCAGGATCCCAGGTACATTTTCTTTCTCTAAAATATGTCTTATAGAATCAAATATTTAACTAAAGGGCTAGAGAAATGGTTCAATGGTTGAGAGCATTTGCTGCTCTTGCGGAAGATTTAGGTTCAGTTCCCAGTGCCCAGGAACAGGAGTTAGTTATTTCTTTCCAACCATGCTGTCTTGGGAACGGAACTCAGCTGGTCAAGTTAGTGGCCCGCACCTATTCCCACTGAGCCGACTCTAGTTAAGATTTACATCATTCCCCGGGCAGTGGTGGCGCACGCCTTTAATCCCAGCACTCGGGAGTCAGAGACAGGTGGATTTCTAAGTTCGAGGCCAGCCTGGTCTACAGAGTGAATTCCAGGATAGCCAGGGCTACACAGAGAAACCCTGTCTCGAAAAACCAAAAAAAAAAAAAAAAAAGATTTACATCATTCCTCCATATACACCAAGATCATGTGAGATCTCCTTAGAGGAAAAAGGGTCTCAAGTGGGAAAAGTCTTTGTACTGGGAAACTCTTCCTCATTTAGTCTGAAAGTCTTACAGTCAAGAGAAGCACTCTGATCCTGTGTGTATGTGACCTCTTATCTGTCCCATGAAAACAACACTATTGTGTTTCCTGTGCATGGTTTTATGCATGTGTCCGAAAGGTTTATGGCTCTTTCAAACGATGGCCCCAGTTGTAAACTTCTTCCACCCAGCCTAGTGCCTGCCACGTACATGTGTTGAGTCAATAAACATGTGTTGGATAAGTGAATGTATATGCAGAGAAGGAACCAATCCACAAAACATAGCTGCTGAGAGAATCAACAAGAACAGCATAGCCCAACCTTGTATCATCAGGCATCAACTGACAAAGCATTAAAGTCATTTATCCCGTCACCCAGCTGTGTAGACAAAAGTCATGAATCTGTATTAGTCCTTTGCTTTTTTTCTACCTTAACACACTTCTTTTTTTTTTTTCATACTTTATTTACATTTCAAATGTTTCCCCCTTTCCAGATCTCCCATTTGGAACCTCCCCATTCCCTCCCCCCTCCCTCTGCCACTATGGGGGTATTCCCCCACCCACCTACCCACTCTCGTCTTCCCTTCTTGGCATTCTCCTATACTGGGGAATCTAACACTCTCAGGCCCACTCCCCCTGATGGCTAACAAGACCCTCCTCTGCCGCATTTGTGGTCAGCACCATGGGTCCCTCCATGTGTATTCTTTGGTTGGTGATTCAGTCTCCGGGAGTATTGAGGGGTAAGGCCAGTTGTCACTGTTGCTCCCTCCTTGGGGATGCAAACTCCTTCAGCTCCTTCAGTCCCTTTTCCAAGTCCTTCATCTGGGACCTCACAGCCCTACGGTTGCTGCGAAGTGACTCTTGGGTATTTCGAACTTAACACACTTCATTTTTAATGAATTCTATAATTCAGGCTTCTCGCTGGTTTTCAATAGAACTTTTTTCACCAAAGATGAGTACTTGAGACTTTAGCGATTACTCTTATTGTAATAAAGCAGACAGATATTCCTTTTTAAAACCAACACAAACTGTAAGTTCTTGACAATGGAAGTAATTACTCACCGCCTCACTCAGATTGTATGGTGTGCCACTGTCAAGCTGCCTGCCCTGCAATGAAGAAGGACCAATAAACACAATCAACACCATCAATATCAATCCCATCAATACCCCACCAATGTACCAATATGCTGTTTTTTGAATCTTCCTGGAATGGTGTTTTTCTCATTGTTTCCCAGTGGTAGAGTGACTTGCCAAGTGTTTTTTTGTTTTGTTTTGTTTTGTTTTGTTTTTATGGTTTTTCGAGACAGGGTTTCTCTGTGTAGCCCTGGCTGTCCTGGAACTCACTCTGTAGACCAGGCTGGCCTCGAACTTAGAAATCCACCTGTCTCTGCCTCCTGAGTGCTGGGATTAAAGGCATGCGCCACCACTGCCCGGCTTGCCAAGTGTTTTCAAGTCATCTAATCTGGCGAAAATGTACCTAGAAATTCTGCAGCATCTGCAAAGATGGACATGAGGGCATACTCTGAAAGACAACAGGGTGTCAAGGCAAGTAGAGTGAACCTGTGGATTAGGTTTCCTGAATTAGAAAAAAATATATATTTTCAATTTTCTTCTTTTCTTTTTTTTTTTTACCCTGTAACTATGGGTTACTGAGTAATTCCACAAATTTGTGATGTCATATTTAATAAAACATAAATTATCAGCCGGGCAGTGATGGTGCACGTCTTTAATCCCAGAGCTTGGGAGGCAGAGGCAAGTGGATCTGAGTTTGAGACCAGCCTGATCTACGAAGTAAGTTCTAGAACAGCCAGGGCTACACAGAGAAACCCTGGCTTGAAAAAACAAACATAATTTCTCTCTCCATTTCTCACATATTTGAAATTTTTAAGAAGGCATTTGTGGGGCTGGAGAGATGGCTCCCCAGTTAAAGAGTACTGGCTCTTTCAGAAAACATGGGGTTCAAATCTGAGCACCTACATGGTAAGCTCACAACCACTTGCGAATCCAGATGCTGGGGATCTGATGCCCTCTTCTGGCCTCTGCAGGCACTAGGCATGCTCGTGGTGCAAAGAAATCTATACAAGCAGAACATTCATATACTTAAAATAATAATAAAAGGTAAAAGAGAAATGAAGGAAGGAAAGAGAAAGAAAGAGAGAGAGAGAGAGAGAAAGGGGGGGCATTTGTTGGGGCTAGAGAGACAGTCGGTGGCTGAGTGCCATGTATTCAGAGGTCTTGGTTTAGTTCCCAGCAGCCACATCAGGCTGCTCACCACCACCTTTAATTCCATCCTCACAGGATCTAATATCTTCTTCTGACTTCCACAGATATCTGCATCCACATGCAGGTACCCACACAGAGACATTCACACACGTACAAATAGTTTAAAGTAATAAATATTTTTAAAAGATGGTTTCTGTTCCATTTTGTTTTATTGTCCTGGTTTAGGAAATAGGGTCTCATGTAGCATAGAATGACCTCCAAAAGAGTATACTGGGTCAAAACATCATTGAACCAGTTTGAACCAAATGGTCAGCCCTGAAAACACATTACGTTATATGGACTGAGCAGATGGTGTTTCTGTATTTATGAATATATATAACATTTATATATGATATATATGTGTATATATATAATACACACATGTGTATACATATATTACAACTGTAAGAGGAAAAACACATGTACTTTAAAGAGAACAGAGGACAGTGTACCTGGGAGGTTTCAGTGGAGGAAAGAAAACAAGGAAATGGTGTAATTACATTATAGCCTCAAAATATTAAAAATTATTTTTTTAAAAAGTTTGCTCATCTGGGTGTGGTGGCACATGCTTTTGATACCAACACTCAGAAGGGAGCAGAAGGTGGCTCTCTATGAATCTGAGGACAGCCTGGTCTACATATTAAGTTCCAGGTCAGCCAAGATTACAGTGAGACCGTATCTCAAAAACCAAAACAAAAAAGGTTTATTGATATGAACGACTCAATTAGAGAAGTAATCAATACAACACAGAGCATAGTGGCCATCTTTGGCTTCCAGTTCTATAAATATGTCACAGGAAATGACAAAAAGTCCCAAGGATGGATGTGATTTAAGCATAAAATGTGGCCACTGAACACAGGGTGCCACCACAGGGATAGCCCATTGCTAAGCTAACAGTAAACTCACTCATTTCCATGCATTTCAGTCTTAATTTCCTAGATTTGGACCAGCTCTTGATAGCTAACTACTATTCAATAAATACATGCAAAAAATTATATATGTGTTACAAGCATATTTTTGGGCTATACAGAGAAACCGTTTCGAAAAAAATAAATAAATGAGTAGCCAGCCCAGCCACCTGGGTCCATGGTGACCCAGGTCACCCCATGTTGCTGAGGGCCATGTTTGAGACTATGGTTATGCAGCAGCAAGAGTCTCTGTCATGTCCGCAGCTCAAATTACTGCTAGAGAACCTAGGAATGTCCCTGGTCCGGCAGCCCCTGGGGACCTAGTGGCACTCAGGAGAGCAGGCCCTGAATGTTGCCTAGGCAGCACAGTAGTTCTGGCCCTGGTAGAGGGGGAGTAGGTGAGTAATTGCAATCTCCTAATCTTCTTCCTCTACCTCTAAAGTGCTGGGATTAAAAACACGAGCCACAATACACAGTTCCTAAATGTCTAACAGGACTTTGCTTCCCTGAACCTGTTCAAAATGAAGGGTTATTTTGTTTCGTTTTGTTTTTTTGGTTTTGGTTTTGGTTTTGGTTTTTTCGTGACAGGGTTTCTCTGTGTAGCCCTGGCTGTCCTGGAACTCACTCTGTAGACCAGGCTGGCCTCGAACTCAGAAATCCTACTGCCTCTGCCTCCCAAGTACTGGGATTAAAGGTGTGTGCCACCACTGCCGGGTTCAAAATGAAGTTTTGATTCCTTTAGGATTATTAAACCCTAATAATATAAATGCAGATAGAAGATAACTGATTTGTAATTTATGATTTTACCATCTCTTCAAAAATTATGTTAACTCATAAAGGCAAAACAGAAGATGCCGAGTTGAGTTTGTGTCCATGTTAAACCGAAACAGGAGTCCTGATGGCCACAAAGCCATAACGCAGCAAGCCTGCTTCCCAGTGTCGCCACTGGTAGAGAGGAAATTCAGCCAGCTACACAGAACGGCAGTCAAGTGGCCTTGGGCAAGGAGCCTTTGCAGTATTCTGAAGAAGTGAATTGTGTCAGCAATTTCCCCTACTTCGATTCATTCACCGTCCCCCTCATCATCATCAGAGCTCACATTTACAGAATCATCCCTGCTTCCCAGGCACTTTGAGAGCCACTTTATGCTACATCTCAATAAACTGTCTCAACAACCCTACAAAAAACATGTTCTATTACTAGCCCTGCTTTGTCGCTGAGGTCCAAAGAGGGTTGTTAAACTGCTTGCATTCCGATGTCGAAGGCGGCTGTGTTCCGTGAGAACACCCTAGGACCTCTTTCTCTGAACTTCGGACCTTCAGCTCTCCCTGCAAAGCTCAAGTTGCTCCAGATATCTACCTCCTACCCACAAACGCGGTCCCACATCACAGACCCTCTTGACTGTTGCAACACCTACTCCTTGGCACCGCCTTCTCTACCCTGGCCTCTGAGCTGGAACTAATCAAATTCTTAACTTCCTCTCTTCTCAGTGGAACGGAGTGGCCTGCTCTGCATTTAAACTCATTTTAACATATACTTGCTCCTTAAGAGAAATGCTCGACTTTGTGTTTCTCATTTCACACGTAAGAAGAATAATACCTGACACGTAAACCACTTAATGGTGCTTCAAATCTATAAGATCTATAATCCCAGCATTCAGGTGTCTAAGACAACAGGATTGACTCAAGTTCCAGGCCAGAGAACTTATGGGCTGGAGAAATGTCTCAATAGTTAAGAGAGCACTGACTGCTCTTCCAGAGGAACTGGTTTCAATTCCCAGCACTCACAAGGCAGCTCATCACGGTCTGTAACTCCAGTTCCAAGAGTTCTGATACCTTCACACAGATACACACGCAGGCAAAACACCCAGCCGTATAAGACAAAAAGAAGTAATTGAAAAAGAATGACTTCTCCACACAACAAAAAGGAATAAAAGAATTGAAACAAATTAAACTCATAACATTCTGAGAAAACTCAATCAATTAATGCACTACTATAATACATTGTGTTGTTGTTGTTGTTGTTTTTACATATCATTTGAAGTGTAGAGTTGGTGCGTGACTCAGTGGCTCAGCTTAACATCTTTGTTAACCATGAGCATTTTTCATAAATACTCATATCTTTAACAAGCTAATAGCAGAAATAATTTATTGGTTTTTCCTTTCCAGTTCTTTGCTTGACCTGAGGTTGACTATTATCACATGCATTTTAGCAGTTTATAATTATTACATTTATTGGGTGTGACTTGAACATGTCACAGGACACATGTGGCAGTCATAGAGCAACTTCTAAGAGTGGGTTCTCTCCTTCTACCATGTGGGTCCTAGGGATTGAACCCAGGTCTCTAGGCTTAGCTGCAAGCATCTTTGTCCACTTAGCCATCTCACTAGCCCTAAAGTTCTTTTTTGTGGTTATTCATATTCTTTTATTCATAAATCTTTTTAAAGATTTATTTATCTTACTATCTGAATGTGAAAGTTTTTCCTGAATGCACACATGTCTACCATGTGCATGCCTGTTTGATTACTTAAATCTAGGACCACAGATAGTTGTGAGCCACCATGGATTCATGGGAATTGAACCCAGGTCCTTGCAAGAACAAATGCTCTCAAACTCAACCCACCTCTATAGCCCCATTGTAGGCTGAAGTGGGTGGTTCTGATGTTTTGATCGGAAATCTGCCTGTGAACACTGAAGGTCCTGTTCCTCAAATGGTTCTTGATCAATCAATAGAGATGTTAGCGGCCAATGAGCTGGGAGGAACAGGCAGAACTTCCAGTTTTCTCACCGGCAGGCTAGTAGGCACAGGGGAGGAGAAAAGTATTTGCCATGCTGTGGAGGGAGAAATCCATCATCCATGTGAGATCTAGGGCAGAGTGGCCATCAGCTGCTTCTCTGACTGGGCCTGGGGTATCAGGCAGAAGATTAGAAACCTAATTAAGCTGAGGGCAGATTTAGAGGGCTGAACAAGGAGAAGGTAAATGAGCAACTGAACTGAGGGTAGAGTTAGAGGTGTTGAGGTGGGAGTGAAAAGAAGGGCAGGCTTAGCAGAGAGAGGCTGACAAGAGTCTAGCCGGTGAGGAAAGCACATCAAAGATAAGCTTTGTGTGTGTTTCACCATCCCATCCAAGGGAACCTGGGTAGGGCTGGTAGTGTGGTTTGCCCGGAGCTTAAAGTGGCGTAGCAAAACCTACATGCTACAGTAGGCTTTCCAAGGTATTCCTACTCATAGATGTTTGGGCATTTTCCCTTATAAATCTGTCTACTATTTTAATGAAACAAAGTGGTGGTTTTTTGTTTGTTTGCTTTGTTTTTTAATGTGTTTTAGTTTTGGACTAATTGCATTTCAATCATACCCTTTTTTATAACTCCTAGAAGTTATTTGCACCTGGTGGTAATGGAGGGAATTTTTTGTTTTTATGTGCATGGTACCTAACAGGGCAAATGGAGGATTGAGTGCTCAAGGTCATCCAACTACATAAGGAGTTCAAAACCCAGCCTATACGATACCCCATGTCAAAAAACAAAACAAAACAAAACAAAATGTGGAGCTATGTTAGTTTGAATCTTTATCTATAAAGCTAGACATTGTAGCATGCAGCTATAATCCCAGAACTTGGGAGGCACAGGCAGGGATATCTCTGAGTTTGAGGCCAGCCTGATAGCCTGATCTGCAAAGCAAGGTCTAGGACAGCCAGGGCTACACAGAGAAATCTCTCTCTCTCTCTCTCTCTCTCTCTCTCTCTCTCTCTCTCTCTCTCTTTTATATATATACACACACACAATTACTTAAAAGATTTTATCTTAAAAACAACAAAGAATGAGTTGTCAGACTTCTGATCCCTGCGTGAATGAGGTTGTATGCTTCAATGATATAGGAAGATACACATGTTTGTCCTCAAGCATATTCTGACGTGACCTGTGAGTTGGAAATTGATGACTTTGGATCCCTGCAGTGTCCATGTGGTGTCACATGTCAGGATGCTCTTGGGGCTTACTTTTGTGACTGTGCACCTGAATTTCTTGGAGACTGTGCACCATTGTGCACTCAACTTTCATGAATGTACCAGTCAGCCATGTCTCCATGGAGATCTATGTGTGAACAGAAGAAACAACTACTACCATGACCCATGACGGCACAGAGTATAGATTCACAGGGATACACTGTGAGACCTTGATGCCTCTTTGTCGGCCAAAGCCTTGTCACAATGATGCTACATGTGAAGACATTGTTGACAGCTGTATTTGTCACTGCTGGCCTGGATACACAGATACCCTGTGTGAGATGGACATAAATAAATGCATTAGCAACCCCTTCTAATTTGTGGGGAAATGTGCTGAATGATCTCTTTGGACACATTGTTTGCCTGCCTTCCTTATTTTGGAGATAAGGACTCCAAAATAAGACCAACATAGTCAACTAACCTGGATACTTGGGGCTCCCAGAGACTAAACCACCAACCAAAGAGCATACAAAGGTTGGAACTAGTGCTCCCCCACACATACGTAGCAGAAGTGCAGCTTGGTCTTCATGCAAGTCCCCCAACAACTGGAGTGGGGCTTACCCTAACTCTGTGACCTGCCTGTGGATTCTGCTTCCCTAATTGGGCTATCTTGTCTGGCCTCAGTTGGGGAGCAAGTCCTGTAGTGATTTGAGGTGCCTGGGGTAGATTGGTTCCCAGGGAGGGACCTCCTGCCTCTCAGAGGTGAAAAGGAGAGGGATGGAGGGAGGGTCCTGGGAGGGGGTCCGAGGAGGAGGGGGAGGGGGGTGGTCTGGATGTAAAGTGAATAAATAAATAAATAAATAAATAAATAAATAGATAGGAAAAAAGCAACAAAGAATGAATTGTCAACTTTATCGTTGCTCCTTATATACATAGTTTTGGATTTGGATTATTTTCCATTTTACTGGCCAATCTATTTCTACATGAAAACAAACTATGCAAATGCCTAGATGTTGCACGGAATTTGAGAATTAGTCCATTATCTTATTAACATTTGTTCTTTATTATTTTAAATTATGTAGGGGAAGGGGATTCTAATGTGCACTTGAATACAGGTGCTCACAGGCTATAGGAATCTGATTTCCCTGGAGCTAGAGGTATAGATAGTTGTGAGCCCCACAACCTGGGTTTAGGCTGTGTTAGAACCTGGGTTAGAGCCTAGGTAAAGAAACAACCTTAAGATCTCTGCAAGGTCAGTCCACACTCTTAACAATTAAGGAGTCTCTCCCGCATGCACCCTAACCTGGTTATCTTGGTTTTGTTGTTTTTAATGTTGTATGTTGACATACAAAAAAAGGTATTGATATTTATTTGCACATGATTTTTTAAACAGAGCAGCCTCCTGAAGCTTGTGTTTTCTAATAGTCTTTTATTTGACTCCTCGTTAGTAAATTTTAAACTGCATCATTATTATTCTCTAATTTGTTGAAACTATGAAACTACAATACAATACGTGAGTAATTTTTAACTGCCTCGTGATCAAACCATTGACATGTCAGCATACTGCGAGGTCCATGAGGCATTGGTCACATCGTATTGACCTTGTTGAGTGTCTAGCTGCAACCACTGCAGAACTGGGGTTCTACAGATTTCCAGAGACTGTACTGAATAAAACTGGCACTGCTAAGTCCTGAACTTAGTCTTCAGTTGTTAACTCATTATTAAAACTGAGAAAATTGTGATAAAACTAAGCCTTTCGTTTTCTGCTATGCCCTGAGGATCTACAGCAAAATGCACTTCTACAACGTAATTTGACTATGAATTGGGGGGGGGGGCTTGTTTGATTGTTTGATTGATTGATTGATTCTATTTTATAAACCATCTCATAATATTAATAGTCTTGAGAAGATTCACTATTTTTTTTGAGCACATGGCATCTAAAGTTCAAATATAAGGCCATTAATATATGAGTTCACACATAGAGTCTCCCAGTCAACACAAAATCCCCTCTGCTCAAGCACAGAACTCAGGCTTGTGCTTTTTCTAGCAATTCCAACATTCTCTTCTGTGGTTGGTTTGGTGTGGTCACCATCTGTCTCATTCTGTGTAGCTCAGTTTATCCTGGAGCTGACTCTGTAGCGCCGGCTGGTTTCAACCTGTCCTGATTCTGCATCTGCCTCCTGACTGCTGGGATTATCGGCAGGAATCACCATGCTTGACTTAATCCTAACATCCTTTTCTTCAAGAATGTGTTTTATGTTTAAATAAAAACAGAAACTTCCTTAATATCAGCCACCTATCAAAATCCTGAAGTCAAAGAAGTTCTTCACAGCAAATGTCCACGTTAAAAAGACGGCAAGGTGGGTGTCTCATGCCTCACAGTGGCTCTGTTCAGTTGTCCATCCACCAACTGCTGCCCCTCCCTAACCTGAGTGGGAGGCTCAGCTGAGAACACTTTATTACATTTACTGGTCAAACCAGCAGACTGTGTCTCTTGCAATGGCCACCTCAGGGGCTGTGCCCTCCTCTGTAGGTGGTGAACGGAAGGCAGCTCAACAAAGGAACTGCCTGTCTGTTTGGGCAGCCAAACCCTGAGGGCATGGAGCCCACACACAGAGACAAACAATAAGGAGAGCGAGAAACAAAATGAAGACTGTAATTTTGAAAACTAACCAAAATCAGTTTCAAGAGTAAGGAAACGTACATCCTGCAGTCGTATGTGCTCTTGATTGAGCTCTCTAAATATGTTAAAGAGCTGATTTCCACAGAACTTCAGGATATAAGGGGAAATCCAGAACATAAGGTGAAATGAAATGATTGTATGTAAAATTACAAATAGTTTAAGCAGTCATAGTGGCTTGCTAAGAATTCTAATCCTAAGCAGGCTGGGGCATGAGGGTTGCCAGGCATTTGAGGCCAACTTTGACTACAAAGTGTCTCAAAAAAAATTACATATACACACACAACATACATATCAAGCTAGATTTGAGAAAATATCAAGGGTTAACAGGGGAACTACCAGTCTTCCGTCCTCCCTCTTTCTCATATTAACAGTATAATGTGTATAGTTATAAACATACATTGCCACAAGTCCATTGACTTATCAGGAAGTGAATGAGGAGGTCTCTTTTAGGGCAGAAGACCGTAGTCTCACATAGCTCCTGTAATCCAGGCTGGCATGCCATTCCTGGTCCTCCTGTATCAGCCTTCCTCACTATATACCTGATTTCTGTGCTTTTTTGGTAAGTTTGTAGCTTCCAAAGCAAGGAGGCTAAGACTTCTGTAACTCTTTCTAAATTGCTACTATCTATAATTTGCCTGGGCAACAATCTACTGCTTTGCTTAAATTAAAATGTACGTGGGTAACACCCTTTTCTAACCTGCCAGAGACCTCTCCCTTCAATATGTTAGCTTAAGAATGAGTACAGTGTTAGACACTTTGTTACTTTATAAAAAGGGTACAAAATGACATACCTTGTCTATCGTGTTAGTTAACCCTTAGCTAGGAATAATGCATATCTTCCTGGCTACAGCCTTTGGCTTTTCAAGTTAATTAATGAATATAAAATGTAAAAGTTAAAACAATTGTCATGGCTGTTTTAAGCACACCTGCGCCACTATTGAGGCAATGTCATACAATACATACAAAAGGGACAATAATAAAGAAAGAAACAAAGAAAGAAAGAAACAAAGAAAGAAAGAAACAAAGAAAGAAAGAAGGAAATGTTCATGTCAAACTGATTAGTCAAACCTAATGAATTCTTAGGAAGAAATAAAGAGACATAAAGAATCCTATCTTTTGACACAAAATGTTGTACCTATCTTCTATACCTGCTTCCTGGTCAGCAATCATCCACTGTTAACAGGGAAATAGAAAGTTTAAAGTGTACCAAAAGCCTATTTTATATTTTAAGCAAATATTAATATTTTATAGTAAATTACTAAGTAGAATATTTTACAGTTTGTAAAATCTGATTCCATTTAAGGCCTCCCATTTCCCCCCAAAAGTCTAGAACATGATAACAATTAAATAAATTATCCTTCCTTACATTTTGAAACTATATATTTCTCCTGCCTTTGGGGGGGAAATGGGGGGACAATAAGCACCTTTCCTTGCAACTTTGTCGTGAAAAGAAAACAAACCTGCCAGTTATAAGTCCGATTCGTGTTCTAATCTCTGCAAAGACAAAAGTTGGTGAAACTTACCAGGTTGGTTACACAGGACGTTAGGCAGTTGCTCAGAACTGTACCCTGTGCCACAGAAATCCATATGCACCCAAGGACCACAAAGTTCACAGGTTTCAGGGTGAGCCAGCAGATGCTCTTCATCCCTCAGGAAGGTTGGCTTCCTACACGGCTGGTATCCTCATATCCCCATCTTGTTTTAAGAATTCTTTAGGTTTCATACTTCAGTTGCAAGTGTGACCAGTGGGTTATCTGTTTTCTTTTGTAAGTTAGAATAACGTTCTCTCTTAAAAGGATATTGAGGCCAGTTAGTTTAGACCTTTGGATCGTAGATAGCCCGGAACATTCACAGCAAGGCTATTTTATAGTTTAGCTTCCTTTTGCTCCCATAATGAAAGACATTCCCTGGCTAAAGCTCAGATCATGGGAGAGCTCTCTACATGCAAAATAAACAGTAGAAACTTAGCTTGCTTTCCAGTGAGCCGGGCCACACGATCCTGACGCAGAATGCTTAGGTGGGTCAGCCACCGCACTTCTTTGAGGTTGGATGAGTTATTCAGGAAATTGGGTTTTGACTGTGCATGCTTAGCAAACCATATCTCATAACTATTTTAAAAACGGGAAGCCTTAATAATAAGCAATGAGTTAAAGAAGAAAATAGGAATGCTTTAAAACCAAACACCTTTTTTAGAGAGAGCAAAAAGAAGCTGAAAACTACCAGACATGTTCTCTGAGGGCAAGTTCAAGATAAGGAAGTTTGTTAAAGAACTCAGGATTTTACTACATATTAACTAAAATACCCCCTTATCAGGTTTATGGAGACAGAAGCCAAGCACCATAGAGAACTAAGATACTTACAAGTGTAACACCTTGGGAAGAAAATATGTTACAGAATCCCCATGGTCCTATCACCCGGACAAAGTTCATGTGACGCTACAACAAAGAATTTAAAATCTGCAAGCTACAGATTCAGTCATTCTGGATAGATTGACACTGGTTTCTCTACACCATCCCCCACCCCACAGACAGCATTTTCTATGCCTAGGTTAGTCTTCAAGTCTCTCTGTAGTTAAGGATAACTGAATTTCTGTTACTTCTGCCTCTTCCACATTTTTTAATAATTTAGTTATTATGTGTATAGTGCTATGCCTGCATACACACCTGCGTGCCAGAAGAGGACACCAGATCTCATTAGCTGATGGTTATGAGCTACCATGTGGTTTCTGGGAATTAAACTGAGGACCTCTGGAAGAGCAGCCGGCATACTTAAGCTCTAAATCATCTCTCCTCCTTCTCCTCTTCCTCCTCCTCCTCCTCTTCCTCCTCCTCCTCTTCCTCCTCCTCCTCTTCTTCCTCCTTCTCCTCTTCCTCCTTCTCCACTCCTTCTCTTCCTCCTCCTTCACTCCTCTTCTTCTTTCTTCTCTTCCTCTTTCTCCTCCACTCCTCCTCCTCCTCCTCCTCCTCCTCCTCCTCCTCCTCCTCCTCCTTCTCCTCCTCCTCCTCTACCTCCACCACCACCACCACCACCACCACCATCACCCTGCCTCTTCCTATGCAGTGCTGGGGTTATAGGTGTGTGTACCACCACATCCAGTTCTTGGTGTGCTGAGAATCAAACCTTGGGCCTCTAACATTCTGGGCCTGCACTTTACCAATTTACTCCAAAGTCTCATTCTGTTGTTGTTGTTGTTCTTCGTCTTCTTCGTCATCATCTTTTTCTTCTTCTTCTTCTTCTTCTCCTTCTTCTTCTCCTTCTTCTTCTCCTTCTTCTTCTTCATCCTCCTCCTCATCTTCCTCCTCCTCCTCCTCCTCCTCCTCCTCCTCCTCTTCCTCCTCCTCTTCTTCTTCTTCTTCTTCTTCTTCTTCATTTCCTTGTTGGAGACAGAGCCTTACTATGTAGCCCTGACTGATCTGGAGCCCATCATGTAGACCAAGCTGACCTCAAACTTTTTCTGCCTTTTCCTCTCAAATATTGGGATTAGAGGTGTGCACCACCATGCCCAGTCCAACCTTGAATTTTTTTGTTAGTTTTTCAAGGCAGGGTTTCTCTGTGTAGACCTCACTGTCTTGGAACTCATTTTGTAGACCAGCCTGACCTTGAACTCAGAGATGCGCCTGCCTCTGCTTCCTAAGTGCTGGAATAAAAGGCGTGCGCCACCACACCCAGCTCCAATCTTGAATGTTTAATTCTCTTGCCTCCATATTCCAAGTATGTGGAAGTAGTCTTAATATAATTCTCACTATTAATATTATTATTGTTGTTGTTATTGTTGTTGTTATTATTATTATTATTATTATTATTGTATTTAGTATATGTGTGCCTATCTGTAAGGATACATGTGCCATAGTGAGTGTGTGGTAGGCAGAGGACAGTTGTGAGAATTGCTTCTCTCTTTCAACCATGTGTGTTCCAGGGTTGAACTCAGGTCATCAGACTTGACAGTAAGTGTTTTTACTCACTGTGCCATCCCACCAACCCAGTAATGTTCTCTTTAACAACAATTTGAAGTGCCAAATGAGCTGCCGTCCTGTCTTCAATCAACAATAGCAAATACCATTTAACCTTTAGCCAGGGACCCAGGTTCTCTGCGACACAGACATGAGGATTTGTCTGCAGTTGCATGTCTTTTTGTAAATGTTAACACTGACTGCAATAAAACATGAATGGATATTGACTGACCTCCATACTTAACCTTCCAATTTTGTTTTCTTAAAAATCTTCCCCTGCAGTAGTACTATGTCCAATTTTTTGAGGAACTGCCAGACTGATTTCCAGAGTGATTGTACCAGCTTGCAATCCCACCGGCAATGGAGGAGTGTTCCTCTTTCTCCACATCCTCACCAGCATTTGCTGTCACCTGAGTTTTTGATCTTAGCCATTCTAACTGGTGTGAGGTAAAATCTCAGGATATTTTCGTTTGCATTTCCTTGATGACTAAGGGTGTTGAACATTTCTTTAGGTGCTTCTCAGCCATCCAATATTTCTCAGTTGAGACTTCTTTGTTTAGCTCTGTACCCTATTTTTTAATAAGGTTATTTGGTTCTCTGGAGTCTAAAGTCTTGAGTTCTTTGTATATTAGCTCTCTATTGGACGTGGGATTGGTAAAGATATTTTCTCAATCTGTAGGTTGCTGTTTTGTCCTGACGGCAGTATCCTTTGCCTTACAGAAGCTTTTCAATTTTTCATGAGATCCCATGAAGGAAAGAGACTGCCCCACCTAGAGATCCATCGCATCTGCCAACACCAAACCCAGACACCATTGCGGATGCCAAGAAGCACTTGCTGACAGGAGCCTGGGATAGCTATCCCCTGAGAGGCTCTGCCAGAGCCTGACCAATACAGATGCGAATGCTCACAGCCAACCATCAGACTAAACACAGGAACCCTAAAACACAGGAGTTAACCAGACCCTCCAGAGCTCCTAGGAACTAAACCACCCACCAAGGAGTACACATGGAGGGACCCATGGCTCCAGCTGCACATGTAACAGAGGATGGCCTTTTGGGGCATCAATGGGAGAAGACGACCTTGGTCCTGTGATTTGCAGAGTGGTTGTACAGATTTTCACTCCGACATCCTCGCCAGCATCAGCTGTCACTTGAGTTTTTGATTTTAGCCATCCTGACGGGTGTAAGAACCATAGAGTCATTCGTCATTCATACATTCATCTTTTTATGAGGCCCAGCCACGTGATGTATATAAATACGTTAACACATTGGTTAAAATTGAGGAGGAAATACTCCCATTATAGTTCTCATTTCTGGGGGGAAAACCTTGTAGTCCCAATGCTGAGCTTTTGATGAATCCAGAGACAGTTCTCAAAGTTCAAATGCAGGCAGTAGAACACAGTGTCCGTTGGTGCCATGTACTTTATTCCTCGTGTCCCCTGCCTCACCTTTTCTATTGCTCAAATAAAAACCTAATGTTGTTTTCTTTAGCTGTCTACAGTTAGTGAAGGGATCTCAGTACTCACATACTTTCATGAGAGCCCTTGGACTACTTAGAAGTGAAAAGTGCCAGCAAATGAGAGCAAAGCGCTGTATTTTACTTGGAGAAGGGACTGAGGGAGCTGAGGGAGTTTGCAGCCCCAGGGAGGCAGCAACAGTGGCAACTGGCCTGACCCCTGATACTCCTGGAGGCTGATCCACCAACCAAAGAATACACATGGAGGGACCCATGGTGCTGGCCACAAATGTGGCAGAGGAGGGTCTTGTTATCCATCAGGGGGAGGAGAGGTCCTTGGGCCTGAGGGTGTTAGATTCCCCAGTATAGGAGAATGCCAGGGAGGGAAGACAAGGAGAGTGGATGGGTGGATGGGTGGGGGAATACCCCCATAGTGACAGAGGGAGGGGGAGGGAATGGGGAGGTTCCAAAGGGGAGATCTGGAAAGGGGGAAACATTTGAAATGTAAATAAAGTAGGAAAAATAAATTTAAAAAAAAAGAAAGTGACAGTGACAGCTTACAAAAAACAAAGAAATAAAGGAAGAAAGAAAGAAAGAAAGCTGGATAGACAGCCCGTTATTTGCTTGTGGCCAGGAGTAAACTACCTTGGAGCATCTATTAAGATTCCAATTTTTAAAGTTCTCATGGGAAGAGAGGAGGTCTGCAATGGTGATTTTATAAAGATATGACTTCTTCACTTTTTAATATCCAAGTTTAATTCCCTTCGTTTGAAATCTACTCATAACTCACAGTGGTTCTAGTGACTTTGTGAGTTCTGGATTGATATGGCGCTGTTTGTCTGTTTGTCTGTTTGCGTCAAGGTCTCATATAGCACAGGCCACAAGTTTGGGGCAAGCAAGGTTTACATAGCAAGATCCAAGTCTGGCCAGGTTACCATGGCCTGACTGTCATTGTAAATAGTATAAATGAACATTTAATTTAATACTGGGAATAGGGATTCAGCTTCTTTGGTAGAGTGTTGTCTAGTATATATGGGATCCTGGGTTCTATATAAACAGCGCCACATGCATTGGATGTGATGGAGTGTGCATGCATGCACATGTAGACATAATGCTTTATAGTTCTGTATATAAATAATTAAAATATTTGGCCTCATTGCCTAGAGTTTACATTCAAAGAAGAAAATCTCTCTCTCTCATTGAGGGTTTCACATAGCCAGTGTGGGCCTCTAATTCTCTTTGTAGCTAAACATGACCTTGAACTTCTGATCCTCCTGTCCCTACCTCCTGAGTTCTTAGATAAAGAGTGTGTGCCCTCAGCAGGGCAGGGGGGCGCACACCTTTAATCCCAGCACTGGGGAGGCAGAGACTGGTCGATTTCTGAGTTCGAGGCCAGCCTGGTCTACAGAGTGAGTTCCAGGACAGTCAAGGCTATACAGAGAAACCCTGTCTCAAAAAACCAAAAAAAAAAAGAGAGTGTGCACTCACACCTAGTTTATGTGGTGCCACGGCTTTATGCATGCTACATGCTAAACTACATCTGCAAACCCAAAAGAGACTTTCTTATTATACCTATTTTATACTTCTAGAAAGATAATAAATGATTTTTGAAAATCTGTACAGGTCTGAACAGGGCAGATGAGAAATGGAAGTGGATGTTGGTTGAGTAGAGGTTCTGATCTCAGTAAAGAAATCCTAGAGTCGCAGAGGACTATCGAGAGTGACATGGGAATTTGCCAGTCTCTGAGATCAAAATGGAAAGACATGTGACTCATTCCACAAGTATGTTTTGTAAACCTACAGCTGTCAAGTTTTGTGTCAGAGATTAAGTTTAAGCTTCTGTGCATTATTGTATATTTTTAGATATCTCACCATGTAATAAAATATTATTTTTATAAATAAATATATATATGTATATATGTGTGTGTGCATATATGTGTGTTTGCACACATTCAAAGTCTATTATTTTCTCTTGACTTGTCTCTCTATCACAGGATGAGTCCTAATTAAACATCAGAAGCACAAGATCTTATTTATTGGTAAACTTTGGCCCAGACACTAACCACTCATACTTAACCACAGTACGCTGGCCGTAGCACTATGGTTTGTGTTCCAGTATTATATATAGTGTCTATGACACAAAGTATATCAACCACCCTAGTCATTGATACACCATTTTAGTTGATGTTATATCTGCATTCCCAGAAATATCTACTTAAAGTCTCATTCCATCGTTTGCTTGTTTGGCTAGTTTACTTTTATCTGAGTGTCTTTCTTTCCTTTCCCTTTTGTTTTTTCTTTCTTCATTCTCTTTTATTTCTGTTTTTATTTTCTTTGGTTTTTTAAAACAGAAGTCATATATCCCAGGCTAGTGGTGAGCTTGCTATATATACAAAGATAGCCTTGATCCTGCCTGTACTTCCTAAGAGCTACTGTTACAGGTATGTACCTAGGTATTTCTTTGTTTCTGGGACAGAGTTTTGCTGTATAGCCCAGATTAGCTGTGAACTACTTCTCCTCTTCCACCTCTTCCTCTTCTTCCTACTCTCCCTCCACTTCCTCCTCCTCCTCCTCCTCCTCCTCCTCCTCCTCCTCCTCCTCCTCCTCCTCTTTCCCTCAACTTCCCAAATTCTGGGATTCCAGGCAAGTGCCACCACACAGTGCACGCTCAGTTGGTTTTGGTTTTTCAAAACATGGTTTCTCTGTGTAGCCCTAGCTGTCCTGAAACTCACTCTGTAGACTAGAATAGCCTCGAACTCAGAAATCCTCCTGCCTCTGCCTTCTGAGTGCTGGGATTAAAGGTGTGCACCACCACTACCCGCCAGGCTTGGTTTTTTTAAGACATGATTTTATTTTGCTCAGCTGCGCCTCAAACTCACTATGAGCTCAAGAGAAATCACTAAGTTCCCAACCTATACCTCCCAGATGCTGAATTAAAAAGATGTGCTACCATACACAGTTGGGTTGTTCTTCAACAGCAGCAGCATCAATCATAACCCATCATCATCAACCATCATCATCAGTCATCAACCATTATTGTAGGCATACATTTTTTTCAATCTACTTTAATAAGGGCTCAACCTCCCCTCTAGGCCACCACCTACCAGTGGTAGTGGAAAAGAAAAGTTATTAGAATACAGGGAAAGTATACCTGTCAAGAAATAGTTCTTTGGAGTGATTCCAATCTTCATTGTTCTCAGTCCAGTCCACTCCGCAGACACCACACAAGAATCAGCAACTGCAGTTCAATCCAGAAGAAACTGCGAGGCTTGCCAACCAGCCCAAGTCCACAGAAGCAGCAAGAAGCTGTAATAACCTCACAAGAAGTTTGGCACGTTTCTTTCCATGAGTCACCACAAGTGAAACTCAGCAATGCAGTGTAAGGCAAACTAATGCATGCATGTCATCAGCAAAGAATAACAAAGAGGAGCAAAGTGAATCAATGCTCAAGATCCCACTATCTGTGGGGTCATATTTATATTCGTTCTAAACATCATGCATCCTTGCACCTTTGCCAGATTCAGCCAAACATTCTTTCATGTGTTTGCTTTAAGAAAACATCCTTTTGCCGGACAGTGGTGGCGCACACCTTTAATCCCAGCACTCGGGAGTCAGAGGCAGGTGGATTTCTGAGTTCAAGGCCAGCCTAGTCTACAGAGTGAGTTCCAGGACAGCCAGGGCTACACAGAGAAACCCTGTCTCGAAAAACCAAAAAACAATGAAAAAAGAAAAAGAAAATATCCTTTCACCTTTGTGCCCCAGAAAACATTATTTGACATAACTGACTTTCCAAAGAAACCAGAACTTTCCAATTCACATCATCAATCGTCATCATCATTATTATCAACCATCATTAATCATCATCATCAATCATTATTACCAGCACCACCAGCACCAGCACCATCATCAATAATCATCATCAACCATAAACCATCATCAGTCATCAATACCATCATCATCATTTTGTGTGCGTGAGAGAGTGTGTATGTGTGTGTTTGTGGGTGTGTGTCAGATGTATGTACAGTGGCATGTTTGTCACAGTGCCCATGTGATTCAGAGGACAACTTTGTGGAGTTGGTTCTCTCCTTCCATATTTACATGAATTCCTGGGATCAAACTCAGGTGATCATGTTTTGGTTGCAGGCACCTGTACCCGATGACTCCTCTCACTGTCCCTCTGTAGTCCTTGTTGACCTGGAACTCATGGTAATCTCTTGCCTCATCATCTAAGGGCCAAATTGCAAGTGAGTACCAACATGCCAGCATGCCTGGTTGTTTCTAGAACTTTCTCTTCAGCTCAGATAAATAGTTTAAGTAAATAGATTAAGAAACCATGCTAAGCCGGGCAGTGGTGGTGCACACCTTTAATCCCAGCACTCAGGAGGCAGAGGCAGTCGGATTTCTGAGTTTGAGGCCAGCCTGGTCTACAGAGTGAGTTCCAGGACAGCCAGAGCTACACAGAGAAACCCTGTCTCGAAAAAAGAAAGAAAGAAAGAAAGAAACCACTCTAGTTTTAGGGTATAGTGGCATGATTCATTGTTAATGTTAAAATTGCTTGGTTTATTTTGAGACAAGGCCTCCTGTAGTGGAGGCAAAACTTGAACTCACTGTGTAGCTGAGGATGACTTTGAACTCCTGATCCTCCCATTTGTATCTCCCAGGTGCCGTAGTTACAGGTGTATACCACCACACCTGGGGTCCGTTCTACTTCTTAGCGGGTTTCACAGACATTTTTCCAGGCTAAATATAGTAGCAAATTCCAAACGTGGATCGAAGGGGATTTCAGTCCAGCAGGTCCTCTTGTCTGCTCTCTTCTTTCCTCATTCTTGTGTGAGTGACTTCAACCCCCTCTTGAGTTCTCAGAATGCCTCGTGGGTGAGTTCCACATGATTTCCTTCCAACTAGGTATATACATTTTGTCTTGCAGTGCCTTGACTCACTTTAGCGTCAGACTGGATGGTGACGCTTCATTTGCCTCTCCTGAAACTTACCTGACCACTCAGGACTGTGGCTGGTTCTCTCTGGCAAGAACACCTACCTGGAAATGAGCAAACTCCCATAATACTTGTCCCCGCAGCACCCCTCGGGTTTAAGCATAGCACCAAGCAGAGGTACCATGACACCGTCTTAGGGATCTGAGTTCAGACCATGCTGAGGCATTTGGGAAACTTTCCATGTTATTCCTCCCAGAGAGTCTCTCATGTGGAGACTTTAGACTGGGGGGATATTGACAGAGAAAGAGTAGGGAACAGCAATGTCAAGGGACAAATACTAAATAGGATGCTGCCCTTCACCTCAAAGGCTCCTTGCTGAGAATTACTTTGCTCACTTGTAGCAAGTGTCCAACATGCAAACCCCATGGACCACCCTGCAATAACCAGAACTGAAGAGTGATAAGCACCTGCCTTATGAAGCTCATGAACGTTAAAGGTGATTTGACAAAATAGAAAGTATGCCACAGTGCCCAGAGCTGATCCTGTGCCACAGCACTCCAGACCCAAATACTGCAGGGAGAGAGCTGGTCTCCCAGGGGTGCAGACACACCTGTGAGCACAGGTAAGACCACCACTTCTGCTCAGATTCCTGGCCCAAGAAGGCCCCGCCCAGAGCATTCAGGACACTGGAACGAAAGAACAGTCAGGGACAGGATCTTTCCGGTGTCCGTCTGAGCCCCGGAACTGACCCTGTGCCACAGTTCTCCATATCCAAATTCCTCCCTGAGAGAACTGGTCTCCTAGGAGTACGGACACACAGACTTGCAGGAGGGACAAGCCGCAGTCAAAGAGAGCAAGACCAACTAACACCAGAGATAACCAGATGGCGAAAGGCAGGGGCAAGAACATAAGAAACAGAAACCAAGGCTACTTGGCATCATCAGAACCCAGTTCTCCCACCACAGCGAGTCCTGGATACCCCAACACAACAGAAAAGCAAGACTCAGATTTAAAATCACATCTCATGAGGATGATAGAAGATTTTAAGAAGGAAATAAATAATCCCCTTAAAGAAATACAAGAGAACACAGGTAAACAGCTAGAAGCCCTTATAGAGGAAACACGAAAATCCCTTAAACAATTACAGGAAAAACACAACCAAACAGGTGAAGGCATTGAACAAAACCATCCAGGATCTAGAAAAGGAAGCAGAGGACACAAGTGCTGAACTGTAAAGCTTGTGCTGATGCCCATGCTCTGGCACATGAGGGAAAAAATGAGTGCATTTTAAATACAGGGCATAATCTAGTGCTATGGGGTCAAAAATAATAATAAGTAATGCTCAGTGGGTAGCCAGAAGAAAAAAAGATGATTAATGAACAAACAGCATAGGGAAAAAGAAATGGGAACACAAGGTGCTCAGTGGGTAGAGATGCTTGTTACCAAGCATGTCAACATGAGTTCAGTACCCAGAGCATGGTGGAAGAAGAAAAACCACCCACAGGTTGTGCTGCTCTGACCTCCACATGCCACGTGGACACACATAAATTAATAAATATAGTTTAATTAATTTTTGAGATTTCACTTACTTTTATTTTTTTATGTGTATGAATGCTGGCCTGTATCTGTGCACAACCATGGACACTGTGCCTGCAGAGGTCAGAAAAGACACTGGAGTTACAGACAGTTTCAATCTGCCATATGGGTGCTGGGATATGAACCCAGGTCCTCTGTAAGAGCAGCTAGTGTTCTTAATCACTGAGACATCTCTCTAGCCCCCAACAAATGTAATTTTTATTTAAAGGAAAACACCAAAAGAAAGGAACAAATACCCCCAAAAGAGATTCTTGAAGCCATCACATCTTGTCTGTGTTCTGACCTTCGGAACACTGGAGATCCAGGCACACAAAACCCAACCAGTCCTAGAGAGCCTGGGGATGCAAAGTCTTCCAGTAAGAGCCAACCAGAATAATATCTCAGAATAGCTTGAGATGAGTGTCTTTCCCTCCTCCGCCTGGACTCAGAGCTTGGTCAGTGCCTGACCAAGTCAGTAAGTGTTTGAGAACATCCACCAGATCTCTCTAAGACCACCCCTCCTTCATCACTCCACCTAAATACTGTGAACATGATTCTTGGGTAAGCAGTGGAGGCTTGAACAGCAGGATGAGCCAGCCAGATGCTAGCCTGAGATGTGCCTGTTGACAGGAAGTCTCCAGTTCTAAACAAACTGAAGTTGTATCTGAAATCTTCTCTTCTCTCTCCAATTGTCTCTAAGTTAACAGACCTGACAGTCAGTCGTGGCAAACTTTAACATGTACGTTATATTCCTAAATTCTGCTTCCTTAGAAGCTTCCTCCTTCCCCATACCCCAGACACTTCTCAGAGAGCGTGGCAGGAGTGGGGCTGCTTCATACCCAAATCAGGCTCGGGCCTACTCCACCCTGTGGAAACAAAGGCCGCTCATGATAAAGCTAGTTAAACTTCTGTTTCCACACCAGAGAACTGGCTTCTCAGAAATCATGTAAGTGGCAGTCTGCTAATCTTGCCAATAAGCTTGGGAAGGTTCCTAGATCCACTGGAGCACTTCCTCCCTTGTCCTGCCCCTGACCCTCAACTCGAGCTATATAAACTAGCCCCACGATTACAAGAAACGAGCTGCCCTCTAAAAAAACCACTCTACCTGGGTTGTTCACACTCTTTTCCTCCTGAGACCCTGCTCCCCAGCTCCTCAGCATCCTGAGACCATGGGTACACAATGACTGATGGCGGCAGGGTACGCACATGTATATTTGTGCATCACTTGCATTCCTATGCCCATGGAGGTCAGAAGAGGGTGTCAGATTCCCTGGAACTAGAGTCATGGATGTTTGTTATCCACCATAAAGGCACGAGAAATCGAACCCAACTCCTCTAGAAGAACAGCCAGTAAGTATTCATAGCCACTGAGCCATTTCTCCAGCCACTAGTATAAAGTATTTAAGGTTCTTTCATAGAGTACCCATGCCTGAACTTCATTGCATTTTAGTGTTGAAATATTTTTTCCTTTCATTTTCTTCAGTATTGAGGATTGAACCCAGAGCCGTATTTATGTCGACACTCTACTACTGAACTGTGTCCCGAGCCTGACAATATTCTTCTATGTGAATACGCCACCTCCAATTGTCTACTCAATGACTGAGAGATATTTGGTTACAATTTAGCATGTTTCTAATAAGATTAGGTCTGCTGAGTTCTTAATGTTTGTTTTGTTTTGCTTTTAGTTTTATTTTGAGACAGGCTGTTACGTAGTCTAAGGCTGGCCTGAACTCTCTATGTAGCTGAGGCTAGCCTTGAACTCCTGATCGTCATACTGCTATCTCCCAAGTGAAGATGAGCTACCACAATCCAAGTTAGATTTATTTACAGCTAATGCCTCAGAGCGTCCTATCGCTCTAAGCAGAATCCTATATAAGCTCCCTTACGTCTGTAACAGACTGTTAGAAACAGAAGTCTGAATCCCCGCATCACACAGCAATACCTATTTTGGACTTAAGGAGACTGATCAGGCTCCAATTGCTGGGAGCTCTCCCAGTACCCACATGTGGGGTTCTGGGAAAAAATTAATTCCAGACAAAATGAAACATGTGGTCATCCTCTGTTGGGACTTAGCACAGAAGAAATAGAAAATCCATGTTTTTCTTTCATGAGCTTTATGGTTTCTGCTTAATCAAATGTTCAAAGAAACTGACTCACAAGGTAACTATTATTTTATATACCTTCATTTAACAGAAAGCAATCATCTTAATTCTTGTATAATTGGCAATACATGGTATTTTCACATGTGCTTGCTTTAGAGTACATCTTGTGTAAATTTCTAGTGCTTGCTATGCAGCAGCAGACCTCACGCTGAAAGCCTCAGCTCCACAGGGTGGCAGTGTAGCATTCCACAGACTCAAGTGATGGTGAAGCACAACTAATAAAACATCTTTGGATCACCTATGTGTTCTTACAGGAAACGACAATGGTAGCCCACTGCCTATAAGAACAATGACTTCCTCCTATTTCAGAACGACTGGTCTCCAAACTCTCCAGTCAAGAAAAGACAGCGAGGTTTGAACAAACAGCTATATGATGACTATAATTGACTCAAGTCTTTTTCAAAACATCTTAAAGGTTTTTTTTCCTGACAGAATTATAGAATCTTATAGAATGATAGAAACCTTAAAACCACAAAATTATTTACTTTCAGCCTTTTGTCACACACACAAAAAAAATCAAATGTTTTGTACTGCACAGGCTCATGACTTTTTGTGGAATGTAACCCCTTTACCTCTCCTTCCATTTAAAACAGGCATGGAGGTGCATGCCTGTACATCCCCAGAAAGGATATTTAAGTTATGCAAATATATACATACCAAAATAGGATATTTAGGTTGTAAATGCCTATACATCACAGCACATGACTGTGACTTCAAAATATAAGTAAATAAATAAGCAAAATGTCTGGGACATAGCTTGGTTGGTAGAGTGTTTGTCTAGCATGCACAAATTTCTGGGTTCCATCCAGCACCATATAAACTGGGTATTAGTGCCACAAGCCTATGATCACAGCACTGGAGAGACAGAGGCAGGAGGACAGGAAATTCAAGGTCACTTTTGGCTTCGTACTAAGTTTGAGACCAGTTTGAGCTACATGAGACTCTGTCTCAAATTTTTAAAAAAAAGATTTTTTTAAAAAAATTATGTTTATTTGGGGCTTGAGAAATGGCTCAGTGGTTAAGAGTGACTAGTGCTCTGGCAGAGGACCCAGGTTCAGTTCCCGGCATCCACATCTTGGCCTACAAGCCTTGTAACTCTAGTTGCAGGAAGATGAAATGTCATTTTGGGGTGTCCACAAGCTCCTACACAAGTATGATACACACATGTGTAGAAGAAAAGGTAACTTTAACTTCTGCTTGTGTGTGCTCGCCTTGCCAATGCACAGCTCTCGTGTGGAAGGCAGAGGAGAGCTTTCTGAAATCTGCTCCCTCATTCCACCCTGATTAGCTTGGCAATAAATACCTTTACACACTCAGGCATCTTATTGGACTAAGTTTTTTTTTTTGGTGGTGGTGGTAGTGGTGGTGGGGTCAAGACGGTCTCTCCGTGTAGCCCTGACTGTCCTAGGCCTCACTCTATAGACCAGACTAGTCTCAACCTCAGAGATTCACCTACCTCTGCTGTCTAAGAGCTGAGATTAAAGGCTTGCCTCACTACCACCCAACTTGGCCCAAAATTCTTAGTCTGTTAAAAAAAAAACAAAACAACCAATCCTGGAGCACCTCTCACTGAATGCTAAACCCCTTCTACAATACTTTTTTTTTTTTTTTTTTTTTTTAAATTTTGGGAAAGGGTCTCATTATGCAGCCCTGGGTGGCCTAAAACTTACTATGTAGGACCAGGCTGACCTAGACCTCTCACGAAGATCCACCTACCTCTGGCTCCTGAATGTTGGGATAAAACTCAAATACCACCAGGACCAGTTCCCTTCTACAGCTTTCTTAACAGTTAAGAGAAAAGAGGAAACAACCAATTATATTATAGACTAGGATGATAGACATGCACCACGCCATTTGGCTTGAAAATTCCTGTTTTCTTTTATTGTTGGAAAGAAATATGTTTGGAGATTTTTATTTGCCAGGACAGTTTGCACCCCCTCTAAAGGACACTTTGTTCCACCCCTTTCTTTCTTGTTCCTGTAACGAAATACCCGAGAAAAGGTGATTTCAGGGAGAAAGGGATTTTTCTGGCTTACATTGATGTAGGGACGATATGTGGATACATCTCATCATGGCAGAAGGACAGGGCAAGAGAATCAACTGGTCACAATGCAGCTGCAGTAAGAGAAGAGGGTGACCAAGAAGTGAGATTCCACTATTAGACCTCAGGATATACTCCCAGCCATTTCCTTTGGCATTCACAACAGGGTTTGGGGGTTTTTGTTTGCTTGTTTTTTTTTCTATTGCAAAGTTTCTTCTAAGACCCAACGTAATGTCTTTCACTGTGAGCCCCATTCAAAGGAACATATTCTATGCTGGCATTGGAGGTATCAACAGGAGCAGGAGACCAGGGGGTCACTTTGTGGTTAAGAAGCAGAGCCAGGTTAAAATCTTCAGGCTGGTCTCAAGCTCACAGCAATCCTCCTGCGGTAGCTCTCTAGGTACTGGGATTACATGTGTGAGCCACCACACCAAACTTGTTTTGATATTTTAAATGTCCATTTTTACAGCTTCTTGTGTTCCAGTAAACATGGCACGAAGACCAAAAGGAACCATGTGGGGGGAAGAAAAGGGAAAGAAAGAAACAAGAGCAGACAATGGGAGAAGAAAGAAAATGCTGTATGTTTTATTTCATATGCAGCTTTAGACCCAAAGATATGAGTATACATGTGTACTTACATATATGACATGAGACATATATATCTCATATTATATGGTGCATATATATGTATATGTATATATGACATGAGAACAGGAAGAAAGGGTTCCAGAAGGAGCAAGGAGGGATGGGAGAGGGCAATGGGTAAAGAAGAATGAGCAAAATATAATGATGTATATACATAAAAGTTATATATATATATTTTTTCACTTAACAATTGGGTCTAAAATGACAAGTATTTCCTAACTTGCCAGAGATGGCTTTTGCTTCCATTCCATCAGAGCAACAAAATACCAATATGGGTTGACCTTTTTCCTACAATGAGAAATATAATAAAGTTATTTGCCCTAGAACTGCCAAGCAAAAATATACAGTTAATACTAAGAATGCTTTCGCAAGGTAGATAAGAATTTTGGGAAAGATGAACTGTGACAGGAATGCTGTGTAAACCAAGGGAAACCAGCCCAACCAGCTTTTCTGGTGCAAAAGAGTGAAATCAATGAGTCCATTCGTAGTTCCCCCAAGTTTGTATTCGCCACAAATTTTAAACCAAATTGTACCTGTATTTAAGTTTGCATTTGTATGATGGTCAGCTCGCCAAGATACAATAATTACACTTAACTAGCCACGTTCCTAAAGTAAAACTCAAGGCCATATTTTGCTCTTACTGGAAGAACTCACTCCAAACATAACAATGGTTACCTGAGAAAGATCGTAGCTTTAAAGAAGTAAGTCTGGGTGTGGTGGTTCACACCTGCAATCCCAGCTTGAGCTGCCCAGTCACAAAAGGGGAGGTGAGTAGAAAGCCAGTTCGTTCTTTGTGTGGGTCGTTGTGAGTCTATGTAAGGGTGATTTTTGGTTTTGCCTTTTAAAAGTTTATTTTTATAATTTTTTTTAAATGTGCCTCACCAGGTGGTGGTGACACACATTTTTATTAAAGATTTATTTATTTTATATATGCTATATAACTGTCTGCTGTCTTCAGACACACCAGAAGAGACATCGGATCCCATTAGAGATAATTGTGAGCCCCACCTCCCTGGGGGTTGCTGGGAATTGATCTCAACCTTCGGAGAAATAGTGGTTGGCATTTAGTCTAGGCTCCGCCCACAGTTGCCTGGCAACAGCCAGGTGTGCCTGACTCAGTATAAAAGGGGCTGCTTGACCCCTCCTTTCTCTCTTACTCTCTTGCCCTTGCTCACTTAACCCTCTTCCCCATCTCCCGAGCCTCTCCTCCTCCTCTTCCTCCTCTTCCTCCTCTTCCTCCTCCTCTTCTTCTTCCTCCTCCTCTTCCTCCTCCTCCTCCTTTTCTTCCTCCTCCTCCTCCTCCTCTTCCTCCTCCTCCTCCTCCTCCTCCTCCTCCTCCTTCTCTCTCTCTCTCTCTCTCTCTCTCTCTCTCTCTCTGCTAGCGCATGCCTTCAGAAACTTCAGAAAGGGTGTTGAATGCCTTGAAGCTAGAGGAATCTACCTGAAGTGGGTGCTGGGAACTAAACTCAGGTCTCCTGCAACTGAGTAACTTCAGCTGACACTCCAGCCCTATGGTTTTGGTTTTAATCATTCTCATTACATTTACTTATTTAATACGGGGTTGGTGAAGGTGCTACAGTGGCCTTTGTGCATGGAGATCAGAGACACATTGGAGGAGTTGGTTCTCTCCTTCCTCCATGTAGGTTCCCAGGATCAAACTCAGATCCTCAGGCTTGGTGGCAAGCACCTTTACCAGCTGAACCCTCTCACCCCCACATGTGTGCAATTTGGTGTGACAGTTCACACAATGCCTGTACTTCTAACAGCTGAGCTCATGTCCAGCCTGAGCTATATATAGAGAGAGACCCTGTGTCAAAAACAAAACAAAACAAAAAAGGAAACAAAATGAAAGCATTGCTGTAAGCCAGGTATGGTAATGCACACATTTCACCCCAGCACTCAGGAGGCAGTGGCAAGCAGATGAGGCCAACTTTGTCTATGTAGAGAGTTCCAAGCTAGCAGGGCTTAATAATAGGACTCTGTCTCAAGGGGAAAAAAAAGAAAAGAGCTATCATTCTAACATGGAAAAAATGTGAAGTATGTGACATAAATTTATTACACATTCCTATTTAATCTTGGTTTCTTCTGACAAAAGGCTATACTTTGTCTTATATATTAGGTAATATATACACACATATTTATTATATATATTATATTGTATATATCATTCTGTATATTCAATAAGAACTTCAATACAATGGTTCACAGTAAAGATACAGCTGTTTTTAATTTTTAAGATTTATCTATTTTATAAGTGTGTTTTGTCTGTGTGTATCTATATACACCATGTACGTACTTGGTGGTTATGGAGGTCAGAAGAGGCATCAGATGCCCTGAAACTAGAGTTAAGAATGGTTTGTGTTAGGTCTCAGGCCACATATCCAGAAATGAGCTCAAACTGGACTATGGAAGAATTTCTGTATTCTGTCTATAAAAAGCCAGTATTCCTCAGGAACTTGTAACACAGATTTCTGTCTCCAAAAGGAGTGGTTTCCCTTGCCTCTGGCAAAGCAAACATATGGCTCCATTGACATGCACATCATATTGCACATCGAAATTTAAACTAAAGCGGGGCATAGCACTGCATGTCTTAGAGCCCAGCTCTTGGAAGGCAGAAGCAGACGGATCTCTGTGAGTTTGAGGCCAGCCTAGTCTAGAAAGCAAGTTTCCGGACAGCCAGGACTGTTTTACATAGAAACCCTGACTCCAAAAAACAAAAACACAAAAACAAAAACAAAAACCATGAATGTGTGCTAGCTTTCAGGCTCCCTCAGTCCCTAATCACAAGTGCCTCTTCTCCATTCTGAAGCCCCCACACTCGCATCCTGGCCCGGTTCAGCTGCCCAGGCTTCCCTCCTCTCAGAGTCTCTATAATGGCAAGGATGTCAGCCCTCACTCCCCTCTGCTCCCCTCCTACCTCGGTTCTCTCACTCCTTTCTATATCTCAGCTTCTCTGGTCAACAGCTCTGACCATCTCCAGTCTACTTTCTTTTCTCTCTGCTCTGGATTCTTTTCTTTTTCTTTTTTTCTTTGTTGTTGTTGCTGTTGTTTTTCAAGACAGGGTTTCTCTGTGTAGCCCTGGCTGTCCTGGAACTCACTCTGTAGACCTCGAACTCAGAAATCCACCTGCCTCTGCCTCCTGAGTGCTGGGATTAAAGGCGTGCGCCACCACTGCCCGGCTTCTAGACTCTTTTCGATGCCTGTGGATATTTTCTTTTCTTCTTTTTAAAGATTTATTTATTTATTTTATGTATATTAGTACACTGTAGTCTTCAGACACACCGGAAGAGGGCATCTGATCCCATTACAGATGGTTGTGAGCCACCATGTGGTTGCTGGGAATTGAACTCAGGACCTTTGGAAGAGCAGTCAGTGCTCTTAACCACTGAGCCATCTCTCCAGCCCGGATATTTTCTCTTATGCAAAATAAAAGGCTACTCACTAACAAAGTGATCATGTTGGCAGCTTCCTTACTGCACTCCCTCACACACAGTTAGGAGCTGCCTTGTGGGTGCTGGGAAATCACCCAAGTCTTCTGCAAGAACCATAAGTGCTCCTAACTGTGAGCTGTCTCTCTAGCCATTTCTTTATTGTTTGCCTGAGTCAGGTTCTCACCAAGTAGCCCCAGATGGACCTCAAGCATTCATAGCAATCCTCCTGCCTCATCTTCCAGAGTGCATGATAACAGGGTGTGGCACTACCTGGTTGAAGGAAGACAAGTCTGTTTGAGTCTGTATGTGATTAAGTGATTTTTAGAAGCAAGTTGGAAGCCAGGCATGGTGGTGCAGGCCTTTATCCTGAACTAAGGATAGTCACAAGAAGATGGAGCATTGAAGCTCAGTCTGGGCTGAGTGAACTTGAGAGCAGCCCACTGTGTTGCTAAATTTTTGTCAGACTGGCCTGCAGGAGTGTCTGTGAGATATTTTCTTGATTAATGATTATTGTGGAAGAGCTCAGTGCATTGTGAGCAATACTGCCCCTGCAAAGAAAGGTTCCAGCCTGTCTAAGAAAGCAACCTGAGCAAGCCATGGGGAAGAAGCCAGGAAGCAGCTTTCTCCACTCTCCAGGATCTGTACTTCAATAATAGCCTGTGACATGGAAGTATAAGCCAAGTAAACCCTTTCCTCCTGCAGTGGTTTAAATGACCCTCCATAGGCTCACAGATTTGAATGACCGTTAAAGAGCGGTGCTACTTGACACAGTTGAGGTGTGGCCTTGGAGTAGGTTCAAGGAGGAGGAAGTGTGTCACTGGGAGTGGGCTTTGGTGTTTCAAATGCTTAAGCTGGGCCCAGTCTCTCTGCTCTCTGTCTCTGTCTCTGTCTCTGCCTCTCGCTCTGTTCCTCTCTCTCTCTCTCTCTGTCTCTGTCTCTCTCTCTCTCCCTGGATGTAGGACTCTGAGCTCCTCCAGCACCATGTCTGCCTATATTCCACCATGTTTATAATGGATTAAACATCTGAAATTGTAAACAAGCCCCAATTAAATACTTCCCTTCATAAGAGTTATCACGGTCATGGTGGTGTGTCTTCACAACAATAGAACAGTGACAACTCCCCAAGTTAATTCTGGTCAGTGTTTTACCTTAGCAACAGAAAGCCACTTGAACGCCACCATAATAAATGGGCGTTATTGCTGAGATACACTTAAATAAGTGTATAAATCAGATAAAAATTATGTGTGAATTCTTAAATCCCCGGAGTTAGCCATTTTAAATGCCATTTTAGTCTAATTTAAAAAAACAAAAACAAACAAACAAAAAAACCTAAGGCTGGCAGAGAGGCTTACACCCATAATCCCAGTAATTGTGAGGTAGAGACAGAAGGACCAGGAATTCAAAGCAATCCTCACCTACATAGCAAGTTAAATGCCAGGTTAGCTACATGAAACCCTGTTTCAAATAAATCTGCCTGGGAATGCAGCTCGGTTGGTAGAATGCTTGCCTGATGGTACTGTGTTTAATCCTCAGCAATGCATACACTGGGTGTGGTGGTGCATGCCAGTAACTGATTTTAGAAAACAGTTATAAAAATATACTGGGATGTAGCTTAGTGGTAGAATATTTGCCTAGCATGTTTACAGTCCCCAGGTTCAAGCCCAGGGCTGAGAAGTATAAAAAGCAAACCTTGATTTCATTATCTGCTTTGGTACTGGAGGTGTATTTCAGTTGGCAAGATGCTTTCTTAGCAGGCAGGAAGTCCTGAGCTCAGTTACTAGGAGCACAGTAATGGAGCATCATAGGGCACGACTGCAATCTCAGCAGATGAGAGGTAGTCACAGGAGGATCTGGAATTCATAGCCATTCTTGGCTATATAGTGATTTCAAGGCCAGTGTAGAAAACATGAGACTTGGTCTCAATCAGCCAATCAGTAAGCAAGCACATAAGCAAAGTACAGTGTATTAAGAATATAATGAGTCAAGTATGTTGAATGCTTTCTTGATCATGCTTTCTGCTGAGACCAGGCAGTACCTTGATCCAGACAGGTAAGATGGTGGGGAAACTGGCTGTCAGGAAGGACATAACTCCAGGCTATCTCAGCCCTGTAGCTCTGCACACCAATGAATTTGATGTTCCTAATAAACAGTTCTTATCTTCCTCACCCAGTGCTAAGCAATTTGACCAATAAAATAATGGCTTTGGGTAATGGCTTACACCTCCCACCACAGCACTCAGAAAGTCAGGAGGATCAGAAATTCAAGGGCAGTCTCTGCTATTTAACAAGTTTGAGGCTTGCCTGGGAAACTGGAGTCCCTGGCAGAGAGAGAAGGAAGCTACTCCTAGTGATGTAAGAGAAAACAGATAGAAAAGACCAATTTTAGATACTAATTTTTTTAAAAATTTACTTAAATCACCGCTTGTACTGCCTGCTTGCCAAGCATGATATCACTTGCTACCTGGAACAGAATGACTTGGAGGAAAAGCTGAAACAGTGTGGCATTGCCCGTAACAGCCTGCGAACAGCCATGTACGCTTCTATAAAAGCTTGCTTGCTTGCCCGCCCACCTTGTGGTTTTAGAGTATAAACTGAGAATATAAAAATGGACCAGGGATCGAACGATTTCAGGAGCTTGCCTGGCTTTGGTCCACTGGTAATATGTCTTCTCTTCACCTCTCATTGATGTCTGTGTGCTTATCCCAGGAAGATTCTGGCAACAGTGAATCTCTGCCTGAACCTAGTGGGGTTACTTACTAAACTCCAGGCATGATGTACCCTCCTGATTCTAGGTTAACTCTTTTTTTGTTTTGTTTTGTTTTTCGGTTTTTCGAGACAGGGTTTCTCTGTGTAGCCCTGGCTGTCTTGTAAACCAGGCTGGCCTCGAACTTAGAAATCCGCCTGCCTCTGCCTCCCAAGTGCTGGGATTAAAGGCGTTCGCCACCACTGCCCGATTCTAGGTAACTCTTGAGTTAAAGAGACCCATATGCTGAGAGCTTGTTTCCGAAGAGGGTGAGCTGAAAGCTGCTCACGTGTCTAGCGCCTTTCCCACTGGCCTTGCCTCTCTGCCATTGTTTACATGGACTGCTCGGCTGTCAGTTTTTAATAACCTGCCTCCACTTGCTTCTTCTCTCCCCCTTCAGTGCCAAGGCTAAGTAACCATCCTCATTGAAAGGCTGACAATCAGGATGCACATAAGGCCTCTCCTTAATTATTGTGCCCTCTCCTGTCCCTGTAGGCAACAGTAGCAATGTGGTCAATATGTTTACTTGAATGTTTATATACTATGCATTTGGGTGTGTGTACTTTGCTTTTAATATTTTTTTTTATTTTTTAATCTTTTTTTACTGTCCAGTCTTTATCCCTCTCCTGGTCCACCCCCTGACTGTTCCTCATCCCATACCTCCCCACCCCCCAGTCTCCAAGAGAATGTCCCCACCTCCACCCCACCAGACCTCCCCACTTGATGGGGCTCCAAGTCTCTCCAGGGTTAGGTGAGTCTTCTCTCACTGAGGCCAGACCCTGCATTCCTCTGCTATGTATGTGTCAGGGGCCTCATATCAGCTGGTGTATGCTGCCTGGTTGGTGGCTCAGTGTCTAAGCAACCTCAGGGGTCCGGGTTAGTTGAGACTGCTGGTTTTCCTATAGGGGTCGCCCTCCTCCTCAGCTTCTTCCAGCTTTTCCCTAATTCAACCACAGGGGTCACCAGCTTCTGTCCATTGGCTGGGTGTAAGTATCTGCATCTGTCTTGGTCACCTGCTATTCAGGCCTCTCGAGAACAGTCATGCTAAGCTCCCACTGGTAAGCACACCATAGCAGCAGTAATTGTGTCAGGCCTCCCCTTGAGCTCAATCCCAATTTGGGCCTGTCACTGGACCTCCTTCCCCCAGGCTCTATTCCATTTTTGTCCCTACAGTTCTTTCAGACAGGAACCATTCTGGGTCAGAGTTATTGACCGTAGGATGTCAACCCCATCCCTCCACTTGATGCCCTGTCTTTCTGCTGGAGGTGGGCTCTACAAGTTCCCTCTCCTCACTGTAGGGCCTTTCGTCTAAAGTCCTTCCTTTGAGTCCTGAGAGTCTCTCACCTCCCAGGTCACTGGTGCATTCTAGAGGCCCCCCCACACACACACACCTCCCACCTCCCGAGGTTGCCTGTTTCCATTCTTTCTGCTGGCCCTCAGGGCTCCAGTCCTATTCCCACCCACCCCTCACCCCCAATACCTGATCATGTTCCCCTCTCCCATCCAGGTCCCTCTTTCCCTCTGCCCCCCCACCCCCCATTGCTTTCTTCCAAGTAGGATTGAGACATCTTCACTTGGGCTCTTCAGCTTGTTAACCTTGTTAAGTTCTGTGGGTTGTATCCTGTACTGTGTGGCTAATATCCACTTATCAGTGAGTACATACCATGCATGTCCTTTTGGGTCTGAGTTACCTCACTCAGGATGATATTTTCTAGTTCCAAGCAGGCTGGTGATATCCAAGCAGAGATGTCCTTAAACTTCTGACTGTCAGGCCCAAAAGAAACTGGGGACAAAAGCCTGTGGTGCCTATTAGCATACCAAAGTGCCTGTTGGCCTCCAGGCTCATGGCTTCTCTCAGTTCTTTGTACCACACCCTCTACCCTAAACTTCTTCAGGTCACAGGCTTCCCTTCCAGCAACTTCTCACTCCTATATAATCCTACCATTTCGGCCAAGCCCTCTTGACCAGCTTGCCCCTTCTTTCTTGTCTGCCTGTGGTGGTTTGAATAAAAATGGCTCCCGTAGGCTCACAGAGAGCGGCCCTGTTGGAGTAGGTAGGTGCGGCCCTGTTGGAGTAGGTAGGTGTGGCCTTGTTGGAGGAAGTGTGTCCCTGTGGAGGTGAGCTTTGAGGTCTCAGATGCTCAAGCCAGTGCTCATTCTCTCCTGCTGCCTGACGATCCAGATGCAGACCTCTCAGCTCCTTCACCATCATGTCTGCCTGCATGCCGCCATGCTTCCTGCCATGCTAACAATGGACTAAACCTCTGAACTGTAAGCCAGCTCCAATTAAATGCTTTCCTTTATAACAGTTCCTGGTCATGGTGTCTTTTCACAGCAATAGAAACCATAACTAAGACAGCCCCCTCTCTCGGTCCTCTCTCTCAGTTGCCCTTGTTCCTCTCTTCTTCCTCTCTCTTCCTCTCTTGCTCTCCCCCTCTCCTCTAATGGCCAGGTCCAGTCTGCTGGCTATGGTTAATCCACTAATTTCTCTCCTTGCTCTAGACTCTTCCAGATGCCTCTGGCTGTACTCCCCCTCATATCGACAATAAAAATCTTCTCCTCAACCATACCTTGGAATAGTCATGACCTCACTTTATATGTTGACCTCCTAACCTCTACCATTTAAGTGCTAAAATATTAGATAAGCATCATCCCTCCTCCCCAAACATAAAAATAAAAATCTTTAGGGTCACCAAGATGGCTTACTGGGTAAGGAGAACAGTTGTTGCCAAGCCTGACAACTTGTGTTTGGACCCTACAATGAACAACGTGGAAGCTTAGGACCAACTCCCAAACGTTGTTCTGACAGCCACGCACACATGCACCATAGCACGCACGCACACACACACACACACACACACACACACATATGTACGCATGCACCATAGCCTGCATGCACATGCACACACACAAAACATTATCCCACAAATTAAAATTTTTAAAGTTACTTTTCCTTCTGGTTGCAACTTGCTCTCTCTGACACATAGGGATGTTCACTTTGATTTTTTTTTCACAATCAAGTTGTACAATAAATTTGTCAACAAAGATAACAGATTAGTATGACCTGTCATATCTATCTGAAAATAATACTCTTGCTTTTATAAGAGAAGTCTTGTTTCTATCTTGGTTTGAGGGTTATGTAGGTAACGTAATAGGACCTTGAGCAGGAACTGTCTATTTTCCTCTTTCAGTAAGTATCAAGAAGAGAGAGTATCCATCCAGACTTATCTGGAAATTCACAACTCAAGCTAAAACCAAGTCTCTAAGGCAGACACCAAAAGTAACTCAACGTCGGTAGACCAGCATGATTTTCATTGAGTCCTATCTTACTGTGGACATTCAGGTATAGTGTAAAAAACCCAATGACATTCTTTTCAGTGTTTTAATTTAATGGAATTCTGGAGTTCTCACACAGAGAAATAATACATCGGACAATACAGTGGAAATTAAGGTACTGACACGGAAACCCTCAAAAACAGAATACCTCAATACAAAGTTCCCTTAGGCATCTGAAGCCCAAAGTGGCCAGGGTAAGTCTGAGCTTCCAGTATAAGGGCTGAAGCCACGGTTTAAGTTTAAATGAAAATTATCCTGTGAAAATAGGAGGCAAAGGATGGATAGATAGATAGAAGAAAGGGCTGACAAGATGGCAGTGGAGACAGAATCACCTGGAAGCTGAAACACCAACTAGCCTGAGTAGAGAGAATGGCTGCAGAACCAAAAACCTAGTGTCTAGGCTGAAAAAGGACAAAATGAGGGGTTAGTATTTTCCCACCATAAACTATAGTTTTCAAGAATTCTTTCAGCCGGGCAGTGGTGGCAGACGCCTTTGATCCCAGCACTTGGGAGGCAGAGGCAGGAGGATCTCTGAGTTTGAGGTCAGCCTGGTCACAGAGTGAGTTCCAGGACAGACAGTGCTACACAGAGAAACCCTGTCTCGAAAAAACAAAAAAGAAAGAAAAAAGAAAAGAAAAAGAATTCTTTCCAGGCCTAGACAACATGGCTTCCCAATGGCTATTAGCATCAAGTTGTTTTGTTTTTTAATCAACAGGGAAGATGGGTATGGTAATGCACTCAGGAGGATCGGGAGTTCAAGGCCATCCTGGGATATATAGCAAGCTAACATGTAAGGCCAGCACAAACTATAGAGGATCCTCTCAAAATCACAACAGTAAGACCTTGTTTCTGTCCGTGCTTGGTAGCAGGAGATAGATGCCTGTGGGGTTCCCTTTTGTATCTTTGTTCTTATCTTCATGCTCTTTTCCATTTTACATCTCAGGTCATCTCTACGGTCTTACTCAGGGTCACTCTAGGTTAAGGATAAATTGACTAGGTCATCAGACTGAACCAAAAACCATTTTTTTTTTTTTCGATTTTTCAAGACAGGGTTTCTTTGTGTAGTCCTGGCTGTCCTGGAACTCACTCTGTAGACCAGGCTAGCCTCGAACTCAGAAATCCTCCTGTCTCTGCCTCCCAAGTGCTGGGATTAAAGGTGTGCGCCACCACTGCCCGGCCATTTTGCAATTTTCTACTTACTTTAGAAACATATTAGAATTGCATTTCTATTTAATTTCTCTTATTAAAGCAAACTAAGGCATAATACTATATCTACAAATAAGATAGGACCTTACCTGCCATGGTCTGTTGTAATAGAAGAGCTAACGAAAACAAGCTTACATTGCAATAAGATATGAAAAATGAACAGTGGATGGTAACAAGAGGGATTAATATGTCAATCGCTGATGGGTGACCCCTCCCTAGGACTTTTTCCCACCTTACCGTGGGACTCGTCCAAGTGAGTACTGTCTCCCTCAGAGAAATTTAGTAGGGAATTTTATAATACCTTAGATTCAAAAAAAAAAAAAAAAACCAGAGCTGGAAAGATGGCTCAGCAGTTAAGAGTGCTGACTGCTCTTCTGAAGGTCATGAGTTCAAATCCCAGCAACCACATGATAGCTCACAACCATCCATAATGAGATCTGATGCGCTGTTCTGGAGTGTCTGAAGACAGCTACAGTGTACTTACATATAATAAATAAATAAATAATCAAAAACAACAACAACAAAAATCAAAATGAAACTAGTGCATGCTTCATGCTTGGGAGGCAGAGGCAGGCGGATCTCTGAGTTCGAGGCCATCCTGGTCAACAGAGCGAGTCCCAGAACAGCCAGGGCTACACAGAGAAACCCTGACTAGGAAAACAACAACAAGACGTCAAAAGGAAGTGTCTGGACAGAAGGGGTGATGGTTAAGAGCACATGCTGCTCTTACCGAGGACCCTGATTCAGAGCGCAGAGAAGGCGACTCTGGGTAACTCCACTTCCAGAGGATCTGACCCCTCTTCTGGCCATCCTTAGGCTTAGGCTTGCAAACAGTGTGCATACATGTATACACCCACACAAAAGACTCATACACAGAAAATAAAAATAATCTAAATTTTTTTTGAAAAAAATCTAGGTGAAATCTTAAGATTAAAACAGGCATATAAGCTTGCTGTAAGAATTTGTGGTTTGATATATCAATTTAGCAATGCTTCTTTATCTCATTACATAGAAAAATATAATAGTGGTTGTCTATTTACACTTGTCAGCCCATCCAACTGAGCTACATCTGGGTCATTCCTACCTCTCCTGGCACGGTCAATGTTGAGATCAAACTATGTTCTTAATACTCTAAGTTATTTCTGTTGTATGAAAGTTTTTAAAGTTGTTTTTGTTTTTGTATTTTTTTTAAAGCTATGCATTGCCTTATGAGGCTCCATTAAAAATAAAAATAAAGTGTTCAAAACAGGATTCATTTTCCTTTTATGGCATGAGTTTGCCTTCATGTATCTTAAGTGCTGGGACTGCAAACATGTGTCACCCCACCTAACTTTGCCTGTTTTTTCTCTGAGACATATCGTCACTCGATAGCCCAGGCTGTCAGTGAAGTCCTGCCTCAGCCTCTAGAATGTTGGAGTCGCAAGCCTGTATCATATGCTTGGGTACTGTGTTTTCGCTAGCTTGAGGGAGTTGGTTCTCCTTCCAACATGTGGGATCCAGGAGTTCAGCTTTGGTCCTGCAGCTGGTGCCAAGCCCCTTTGCCTACTGCCACTGACCTCTGTGGGGTTTTTTTGTAGAGAGATTTTCTTTCATGTTTGGGAAAAGGATGGTATAATAGAAGTCAGTGGGTCCTTCTAGCTACCAGATCCTCAATCTTTCCCTTTATCTGGCTGAGGATTTCAATGTAGAAAGATAAAACTATTCATATCAAAGCATTGACTGAGATGGAAAAGATCACCAGGGCCCCCATGACTCAACAGATTCCTTGGTGGTCAGCAATGGTCGGTCATCTTTGCTTATCTTTTCAGGACTCACAGAGCTAAACTCATTAGAGGCAGCCAGGAGCTGTCCAAATTCACTTTCTTAGAAATAAACTTAAAAGAAAGGACGAGGCCAGTAAGATGGCTCAGCAGATAAAGGTCTGCTGTCAAGCAAGACTGACCTCAGTTCAAGCCTGGCATCCTCCAAAGTAGAAAAACAGAAGGAACTCTCACACACATCCCTCTCTTCCCCATGTGTGGACCCACACAGACACACGAAACAAATAAAACCGTGATTTAAAATTTTTAATTCGAAGTTTGTTTTGGTGGTCAAATTAATCTTTGCACCTGGGAAACAGAGGCAGGTAAGTATCTGTGAGTTCCAAGGCAGCCAGAGCTACATAGTTAGGTTCTGTCCCAAACAAAACAAAACAAAAATTGATTTTTTTGAAAGGACAGGAAACAAAAAGGTGAAGTTAGTAAATGTTTCCTTATTGAGGTAACTTTTTTCGTAAAAGTATATTTACTTTTGATTTGAACATAAGCCTACTGTTTAAGTATCTCCTTTATACTCCAGATCTTAATACACACATTTATTTCCTCTCTATGACAACGGCGGAGAGTTAATCTGAAGGCAAGTGAATCTGTCTCAGTCAGAGGCTGGCTCTGGACTAAGACCTGAGTAAGCCTCAGTTGGAAAGCTGGAATTCTTTCCTCTGAAGTTGCCGCAGAGGAAGGTGCAAAGTCCACTGCCACATCACACTTTGAATCTCAAAAGAGTTAAAGTGTAAACCAGACAGGATGTGAAGGCCTGTATTACCCTAACTCTGAAAGGTGGGGGAAGAAAGATGAGAAGTTCAAGGTTAGCCTCCTGCTACTTACCAAACTCTGTACCAGCCAGTGGTACAAGAGAACCCTTCTCTATAGAGATGACAAACCTCAATCTCAAAACAACAACAACAACAAAAATTTAAGGCAAAAAGTTATCCATACGCCAGCTTAGGCTTGGAGTTGGGAGCGATGAAGTTTCCGAAGATCACTTGACCTGGGAAAATCTGACCATCCTTAGCAGTCTAGAAAACCCCTCCCCATTGCACCTCGAGGTGTAATAATTCCCAGGGCCCACGAGGTGGTGTGCGAGTTAGAGCTAAGGTTGTGGTCTCCCAGAGGACGGTCCTTAAAACGAACATTCACTCTTTCTCTGTCCAGTGTCAAGGCCAGGACCCCAACTGAACGACTCAGTAATAGTGTCCGAACTCTTCCTCGGTCCACTCAGCCTCTCTCAAGACTTTCCCACCACCTCAAAGAGGCGCATCAATCACTGCTCAGTCTGAAGTTTTCGGGACTTCTCTGAGGACACTGCAGTTTATGTATCTCTGTCTGGCCCTACTCTGCACATCTGTTCCCACATCTGGCTAGGCACCCACCTGCCTACCGAGCTCCAGCTACAACCGGCCCCTTTAATCCTCTGAAAAACCCGGGCACGAACTCAGTTCTCTGCCTTTTACTCTCGTAGAGGGCCTTGCTCCCCAGCTGCCTTCCCACCATACAATTAGGTCTCCCCAAATGTGCTCCAAATTCACTGTCCATGTTACAGATTGCAATTTGTAGCGAGCGATTATCTCTAAGCTCTGCAAGTGCCGCGTGGATTTAAGCACTCAGCCGCGTAGACAGTTGAGTTAAACAACGGAATGAATGAAGAGAGAGGACAGAGACTATGAATGAATGAATAGATGGATGGATGGACGGATGGATGGATGAATGAATGAGACTGAATGGACTTGAACTGTGTTCATCCCATCAGATTTCGGGTGCCTTGCAAAGTCTTGGCAGACCAGATTTTAGGGTGGAGCTGATACAGTGCCGGAGGGGCGGAGTCTCTGAGCCGCGGGGCTCCCGCGAGCCTGCGCGCCAGGTGAACTTTTGATTATCATTTTCACGTGAATCCGGGCAGGTGGCGCGGGGGCGGGGTGGGGTGGGGACGAAACTGGGCGCCCCCCTTGGGAGACCAGTGGTGCCGCAGGTCACCCCGGGGAGGGGGCGGGGCGGGGCGGGGAGGACACGCCCTCTCGCAGGCGCGGGCGGCCCAGAGGGATCTGTGCCGGGTACCCGCGCGGCGCCGGGCCGCGGAGGAGGCTGCCCCAAGCGGGCAGCGGCGGCGTAGGGCCGGGCCGGGAGGCCGATCCTACGGGTCTGGAGTCCGGCGGGGCCATGGGGACCCGGGCCGGTGGGCCGGGTGTCCTGGCGCTACTGTTCGCCGTGTGCGCTCCGCTCCGGCTGCAGGCGGGGGAGCTGGGTGAGTGACCGAGGGACTAGGGGCTCCGGGAGGGCTGTGCTGTGGGCCTCGGGGAGCCTGCCGAGGGGCGGGCGGTCTCTGCCAGGCGGGGGATGGACTGAAGTCAGCGGGTGCATTCCAGATCGCGCCCCGATACTCCTTCCTTCCCCCCCTTAAACGAGCCCGGCAGCTTGGCGCCTGTTCCCCGGCTGCCTTCTCGGTGTCCCCGCCAGGCCACTTAGTTCCCAGACTTCCCGACCCTTCCCGGCGGGTGCTAGTGGCCTGGCCCTGGGTGCGCGCCCGGGGTTGCCCCGCCAGCTCCCGGTCGGCCTCTGCCTGCAAGTGGGGGTGCTTCTGCGGGGCTGCCTCGGAGCTGACTGCAGACGGGGACCCCGCCGCCTCACGCGTGTCCGGTTGGCGACCGGAGTTGGAACTTTGAGGCTTGGGTCCCTCAAGGGTAGTTGAGCGAGTCGACTGCGGCCCAGGCTGCTCTTCCTCGGTAGCTGATCTTTGGCTTCCAGCGCCACAGGATTTACTAGCAGTCCACCAGATTAAGGCAGGAAACTGGTTTCCCAGACCTACATGGCTCTACTTCATTAATCTGCTTTAATTAGTTCTTCTTGGTTAGGACGGGACAGCTTTCTGTCTTTTTCTTTTCTTTAATTTTCTTTTTTTCTTTCTTTCGGTTTTTGTTTCTCTCCTCTCCTGCCATTGCTCCTCTGTAGCTGGGGTTAATTAATGGCAGTGAGTTTACGCAGAATACTTGAATACCACTCCCGCCCCCGCTATGCTTTCTGGGGGAACAGAAATTGAAGCTAAACTCATCGCTGGAATTGCTTTCATTGAGCCATGTATTCCTTCACCCAAACACTCAGCATGTTGATAGCATTAAAAACACAAAACAAAACTGTAAAGTTATTTTGTTTAAAGCTACTGTAACACAGTCTGACGCGTGTTAGATTTGCACTCTGTAAGGTTTTATGAATGCTTTATAAACGTGCGGTTTTGTTTGGGCTTTGGGGTGCTCGGGATCCTGCGCAAGACAAGCCCTCCAACAACCAAACTATATTCCAGCCATTGAATGTTTTAATAATTGAAGACACTTTCTCAAGTCGATGTTTGAAAATGGAACATTTTACATTTATTTGGTGTGGGTTTTAAAGAAGCTTTAGTTTTAATTATGTGTATTTGTGTCTGGGTTGAGATAGACGCATGCTGAGTGCAGATGCCCACAGAGACCAGAAGCGTCTGATCTCTTGGACCTGCAGTTACAGGCAGAAGTGAGCCGGTGGGTGTGGGTGCTGGGAATCAAGCTTGAGTTTGCTCAAAGAACAGTATGTGCTTTTCACCTCTGAGACATCTCTGCAACCCCACTTTACACATTTTTATTTAATTTCTTGTTGTTATTATTAATATTTGCTGTTTGAGACAGGCTTTATTTTGTAGCCTTCCTGCTTCAAACTCACTGTTTAGCCTGAATGCCTGATCCTCTTCCCTCAGCCTCTGAAGATGTATTGTCAGGTAGAAAGGTGCCTCACTTTGTAGTCTGTGAGTCCGCCTCCCAGCAGGTCCTCCACATGAAAAGGCTTGCCTGGGCTAAGTGAGTACTTCAGAAGAAGATTGTTTAGATTCTTAGCCAGCTTCAGATTTTAGACCCTGTCGCCTCTGACTGATGGAAGATGCTGTCATTAGGGTTACTGTGGAACATCCTACGTATTTAGGACTTTAAAATAAATGAGCGCTCACTCACCTTTAGCTGAGGCACTTTGGAAACAGAGGCAGGAGGATTGCCTCCAATTTAAAGCTAGTCTGGATTATATAGTAAATGTCTGGCCAGCCAGGCTGCATTGCAAGAGTCTGTCAAAATAACAACCGATCAACCAACCAACCAAATAAATGTGGGAAATCACACGCCCAAGATAAAACTTAAGTTTGGGATATTTACCGAAAGAGTATTGTCGGGTTGTTTTTCTTTAAACTCTCATTTTTTTTTATTGTCTCTGTACTGTTTGAGTATGTGTGGAGATAAGAGGACAATTTTCAGGGATCCTTCCACCAAGTGGACACCAGGGATTAAACTCACATTCCCCGGAGTACACGGTAGGACAGTTTCCAAGTGTCCATACATGTAAACAGGGATTTGCTTCAGCGTCCAAGTTATGGGGTTGGTGTCTTAGGTTGGGCTTCTATTGCTGTGAAGAGATACCTTGGCACTGGCTTGTAGTTCAGAGGATTAGTCCATTATCATCATGGTGGGAAGCATGGCAGTGTGCAGGCAAACATGGTGCTGGAGAAGGAGCTGAGAGTTGTATATCTCATTCCATGGGCTGCAGAGTGAACTGGCTTGAGATTCTGAGACCCCAAAAACCCACTCTCTAGTGATGCACCTCCCCCTCCAAGGCCACGCCTCCTAATAGTGCTACTCCCTGTGATCCTAGGAGGCCATTTTTATTCAAGTCACTGTAGTAGGATAGTGTTTGGTATGAAGTCAGTGCTCTCAATGCTTAACATTAGCTCTCTACATTAACTTGGACCTTTGTTCCTGGAGTGTGGGGCTTCCTGGTTACACAGTCTCCTGGATCTGCCTGAGCTACCAATATCCGTGGAAGCTTTGCAGCGAGAGTGCCCCAATCTCATTTATTTGTTGTACTTTATTTTTAATTTTTTTTATTTTAATGCACAGGGTTTGGCTGTGTGGCCCAGGTTTGGCTTTATAGCTCTGGCTGGTCTCAGCCTTGAGATTGATCCTTTTGCCTCAGGCTACCACTACAGGCTAGCATTACTGGCACAGGCCACCACACCATGTTTCCACCTAAGTTACTTCTGATGCTAGTCAATGATATTACTCAAACATTTTTGTATTAGGGTCTGGTGGCCTCATGGGCTACCCTGATTCTTTTATATGGCTGCTGTTTTTATTCAGTTTCTTAAAATCCGACCTTCTCCAGGGTGCTCACTCAACACTGGTTCCTTTCTTTTGCCTATTCACTGGGACTCACTCTCCTGAGGGTCTGTATTTTCATAAACTGTTTCAAATTATTTTTAAAAAGTTGAACAATATGACATATAACTTGCTCATTTGAATTAATTCTATTTGCTTCAATCTGTATGCTTGGATTTAGTCCAGCCTTATTATCTAAGTTCTAGAGAACTTAATTCCTTTCAAGGTATTTTGTACTTATTCTTTGACGATTTCACACAGGTATGTCTTGTATTTTGATCATTTTTACCCCCATTGCCCTTTTTCACTACCACCGACCCACTCTTTCCCCCCAGCAAATCCCCCTCTAACTGACGTGTTTGTTTGAATCCACTGAGTTTATTAGAGTTGCCTGCATGAATGTGGCTGTGTGCTTTACTGGAGCATGGGTCATTTCCCAACACACACACCACTAAAGAAAAATGACTTCTTTTCCCCAGTGTACCGGCTAGTTTTATGTGTCAACTTGACACAAGCTGGAGTTATCACAGAGAAAGGAGCTTCAGTTGAAAAAAATGCCTCTATGAGATCCAGGTGTGAGGCATTTTCTCAATTAGTGATCAAGGGGGGAGGGCTCCTTGTGGGTGGTACCATCCCTGGGCTGGTAGTCTTGGGCTCTATAAGAAAGCCAGCTGAGCAAGCCAGGAGAAGCAAGCCAGTAAGCAGCATCCTCCATGGCCTCTGCATCAGCTCCTGCTCCTTGACCTGCTTGAGTTTCAGTCCTGACTTCCTTTCGTGACAGCATCATGGAAGTGTAAGCTCAATAAACCCTTTCCTCCCCAACTTGATTCTTGATCATGATGTTTGTGCAGGAATAGAATCCCTGACTAAGACACCCAGCAATGCACCTGCTAATAGTTCCTTAACTAGGGGTGGAGCCTCTCTGTTATCCATCCTGGAATGTTTCCTGACACACTCTAGCGCAGATCTTTTGTAGGGTATCCACGGTTGCTCTGAGTTCTTGACAGTAACATGCATGTTATGTTCAGAAGACAGTACTTCATAAAACTCTTCTCCATCTTCTGGCTCTTACATTCTTTCCAAAATACCTTTGATGAGAGGAATACTGATTTCCTCCGGTGACTTAAATATTGGCAAAAATGAAAGCGAGCAGTGGTTACATTGAAGACTGTTTCCTGGATGCTTACAAATTGCTTTGGAAACCACGGCCAACTCATGATTTATGGCTGTTGCTTTGTTATTGTCTAATCTTCATCAATAATTTTCCTTTGGGCAGACATGTGATCTGCTGATATTTGATGTTTTAGGGAAGTGGCTTTTTTTTTTAAAAAAAAAAAAAAAGAAAGTAAGTACAATTTTATTCTGGCACCTTCTGCACCACTGTGCCTTCATGCTGGCCTTCCTGGATCTTATCTGTCCGGGGACAGTCGACATTCCCCCAGGCTCAGCCAGCCCTGCAGGCTAAGTTCCCATTCCTGTCATCCTTACCATAAGTGTCTAATAGAAACACTCCATGAATATCTCTGAGTTGAACTGAACAACCTCCTTGTGTTTAGGAGATACTTTCAAACCATTCCCTAATTAGTGGAAAGAAGAGAGTAAAAGAAAGCTTAATGAAGTTTTTTATATAGGTACCATCTGTTGTTTCCACTCAATAATTGTGTTTACCAAGCCCGGCTCCCTTGGCATGCTTAGTTTTGTATGTAAAGATGCCTTCGACGAGCAAGCACAGCACAGAAGAGAATGTGCCAGCAGAACAATCTGCCCAAAGCTCTTGGCTCTGGTGGAATGAATGATTTGCAGTATTCAGAAACATAGTTGTACCTCAGATCTGGGAACAAAAAGAAGCCATGTTCAAGAAGTCAACCAGCAAGTCACAGGATGTCCTTACAGCAGGATTTGAACCCTAAATAATCCTTTACATGCTTTGATAACTTTTCATAATTTGAGCCTGTTAACTTTGTGGTATAAAGTAGAGTTGAAAAACATGAAAAACCCACGCTTTGAAAGTTAGACTTCTTATCATTTATGAGGAATTATGGGTATATTTCTTTTTGTTTGTTTGTTTGTCTTTTGGTTTTGTTGTTGTTTGTTTGTTTTACAATGCAGACTGGTCTTGAGCTCTCCTGTTGGTAAAAATGACCTTAAACTCTTGATCCCCCGTCTCTATCTTACAAGAGCTGTGAATAGAGGCATGTACCACGGTCACTGGGTTTTGCTGTTGTTATATATTTTGTTTGTTTGCTTTTAGTGCTATTGTTTTGTTTTGAGACAAAGGCTCACTCTGTAAGCCCTTGCTTGCCTGTAATTCCTTCTGCAGAACAGGTGCTAGGATCACAGGCATGTGCCCCCACATTTAGCTCATATATATATATATATATATATATATATATATATATATATATATTTAAGATGCACAGGGAAATGAATTAATCGCAGACATTTTAGCCGTGTTAACATAGGAACAACAAGGGCAAAAACTTCTTTAGAAAAGCACATCTTGTAGAGGTTTGAACAGATCTTTCTGTTTGTAAAGCTTTAATACAGAGTGTATGAGCCCACTCTGTCCTTGTTAGGGAGGTTGGTTGCTTTATCTTGGAGGTAATGCATATAACCTACTAGACACTGCATTCAACACACAGTCAGGGCCTCAGTGCTCATTAGGTGCTTTATTCTTGATACTGTTCTGTATTAACTTGACAGTTAATCAAGGTTTCTCAGCCTCCCTCTCCTGCTGTGTTTCCCTATCTATAGTCTGTCAGGTTCACTAGTTGACTCTTCCTGCTTCTCCAGAATGTCAGGCTCCTTCTACCTCAGAGCCTTCGCATGCACTGTTTGTTCTTTGTGCTTGCAGCTGGGAGTCTTGAGTATCCACATGGCTCATGCCCTCCTGTTCAGATGTTACCGTCAGAGTGGACTTTTCCAACCCCTGTGTCTTCGTTAGGGTTTCCATTGCCGTGAACAGACACCATGCATGACCAAGGCAACTCTTATAAAGGATAACATTTAATTGGAACTGGCTTACAGGTTCAGGGGATCAGTCCATTATCATCAAGGCTGGAAGCATGGCAGCATCTGTGCAGGCATGGGGCTGGAGGAGATGAGAGTTCTAGGTCTTGATTCAAAGGCAGCCAGAAGACTGTCTTTTGCTCTGGGGGGAGCCTGAGCATAGGATGAGACCTCCAAAGCCACCCCCACAGTGACACACTTCCTCCAACAATGCCACACCTCCTAATAGCGGCACTTTCCATGGGCCAAACGTATTCAAACCACCACATGCTGGAAGCTCTGTCCCATTCCCAGAACCCCAGAGCCCCTTTCTCCATTCTGTTTTCTTTAGAGCACTTGCCCTCGTCAAGTAGAATGTACCATTTACATTTTTATTAATGTGTGTCTTTCCTCCTACTGGACTGTAAGCTCCAGAAGGTTGTGTGTTGAACTGTAGTACCTAGAGCATGCTTAGTAGGGCTTCAGCTCATTGAGGATGGGGTGAGAAAGTGGTAGAACCGTATACCCATCTCTTGTTGAGGCCCCAATCTGACCAACTGAGAATCAAAACCTGAACACAGAAAAATAATAAGATTGTCTTGGTCAACAGTTATTAGTGGGCAAACAGTATGAGTGGGAGGATTTAATAGAGCTCAGGCAGGTGAGGTGGCTCAGCTGGGAATTGCTGCCAAGCAAGACAACCCAAGTTCGATCCTTGGGACCCACGTGGTGAAAGAAGAGAACTAACTCCCACAGATTGTTCTCATGTACAACAAGGCAAGCATGACCTACCCTCCCTAATGTACACACACCCAGTAAATGAAAAAGGACTTGCTCTAATGTGAGAAGTCTGGTGCTGAGGACGAAAGATTAAATACCATCAGAGACCAGGAAGATTCTTAAAATTCGACTATGATGTAATTCCTACAGTGGAAGACTCACACTGATGTCGTCTTTCAGATGTTAATTTCTTGTTTTGTATACAATAAAAACTATATAGCTGCTTGTCTTGTATGGCGGGGGACACTTATTTGATGTGTGTGTGTGTGTGTGTGTGTGTGTGTGTGTGTGTGTAACTCAGAATAGAAATGAAGTAGAACCTGTGAGGCCTGGCACTCTGAATCCAGATCCAAGCCTGACTTGTGATTTTTTTTTTAAGAGGGAATGAGGATTGATGAGGCTGTATTGTCTGTAGGTGAAGGACTGGCTGGAGAAGTCACTCACATTCATGAGTCCAAGCCTGATTATTTTACCACCAGTACCTGGTACAGAGTCTGACAGATAACGGCTCCAGATAACTATTTCCTGAGTCAGTGTCTGGCTGGGCAGTTACTTTACCTCAGCTGAGGTTTGGAAGGAAGAAGGGAAGAGTAAGATTCACAAAGGTATTTTCAACAGCATTAGTACATGGTCCCGTTTATACAGGCTTAGGACAGATGCACTGTTGTGTGCCAGCCCTTCAGTAGAAGACGAGAGAGGAAGAACTTAAATGTGGAAGATTTACTTTGGCTCGTGGTTTTAAATGTTTCAACCTAAGGTTAACCCACTGGGTTGTTTTCTGGGCTTGTAGGCAGAATTTAGGAGTATGTGATGGAATAGATGGGCTTACAGTGCAGTCAGGAGGCAGAAACAAATGAACAAGGAACCAGGGGTAGCATACACCCTGTGAAAGCAAGCCCCAAGAGCCTGCGTCCTTCGGACCTCGCCTCAATAAGTTCCTGTCATTTCCAGTAGGTCGGGAATCTATGAATCCTTTCATGGATTAATCCATTGGTGAGGGCAGAGCCCTCGTCTTCTAAGCAGTTCTCAGAAGCTCATCATCTCCAGTGTACTGGGGACCAAGCCTTCAACGGCCAGCTTTGATAGACATTGCAGATCCATGCTATGTCAACCAAGTCCGTGTTCAAGAAAATAGCAAAGTTCTACTGTGGACATTCTGAGCTTTCAGAGCCCTCTTTTAGGCAACAACTGGAGAGCTGCTGTGAGTTAGGCGCTTGCTGCTCTGGAAATAGGGCAGGTGAACTAATGGCTCCCCTGAGAGCCATAGATGTGTGCACATGTGAGGTCATGTGAGGATAATACCTAGGCATTAGTGACATTAGTCCTGGAGATGCATCGTCTAGTGTTCATTTTTGTTAAATATTAGGTAGAAAAAATACAAATAAAAAATACTTATGAAGAGCAATGAAATGTATAGCCCTTTTAATAGAATCCCATGTACCTCAGGCCGGCCTTGAATTGGTCATGTGGTCATAGGGGACGCTAAGTCTTGGTCCTCTTGCTTCCATCTCAGTGTCAGGATTACCAGCATAGGTCTCCAGGCTAGCCCTTTTTGGTTGTTTTGAAACAGGGTCTGCTCTGTAGCTCTTGTTAGCTTTCAACCTGCCACGGTTCTGCAGCCTCCCCGGGTGCTGGGGTTATAGGTGTGCACTCTTCGTGCATTCCGATTCAACCTTGTTTTTGTTTTTCCATCTAATTCAATTACAGTAATTTTGAAAGCTATAAAAGGAACTGAGATTTAGAAAGACAGAGTCCTTTATCTTGGGCATATGCACTTTGTGCGTTTAAAACAGGATGCAGGGACGTTGCTTACAATCCCAAATGACTTCACATGGTCCCTACTCACACAAGGAAACCATTGTACGCTTGTGCCCAGGGGAGAACTGCTTAAAGAAATTTTGGGGGAGCCCGATGCCAGAGGGTAATTTGTGTAGCCAAGCTTTCAATTAGCAGTCTTTGTTTTCTCTTAGGGGTAATCACATTTGACTCTTGAAAATCCTAATTAATAGCTCTCCATTTGCTTCTGGGACAGTGTGATAAATTCAAATTACAGAATACACAAAGGCCATGCAGTTTTCAGGACTGTGGAATGACAGCACGTTTTCAGGAATGTGCTGCTGTAAGGCTTATTTTCCCCAAGCCTTGTGCTTCATACCTTCCTAGATTCTCTGTCTCCCCCCACTGATAATGCTGTTTTCTGCTCAGTCAACACGGATTGCTTTCTCTATACATGTGATTTATGTCTGCTCAGACAAACATTCCCATCCTTTGTCTTTGTGTTTCTTCCATAGTTGACTTTCATGGATAGCAGAGTGGCTCTGGACCTTAGATCCTGGTGTTTGTGCTTTGTTGACTTAGGCATCACATATTCAGAGTCAAAACGAGTATTAGCATGTTGACAACACTGTGTTCTAATTTTAGGAGTAGAAATTGAGCATAAAGCTACCCCAGACTGGTAATCCAGACCCTTTTGAGTTTTAAAAGATTCATTTCAATATCCCTATTAATGTCGAGCACTCTTAGTTTCTTCTTCCTTCTCCGAGTGCATTTGGCAGGGCCAGCGGGATAAATGTTACACAGAATGTTTAGAAATGAAAAATTTCCAAATCCAGAGCTTTAGCAAGCTCTCCAGGCGACTGTCAGGGGCGAAGCTTGAGGGATCCACCTGCCCATCATTTCAGAGCTTCTTTTAGGGACCACATGATTGGGAGCAAAATGAAGGACCTCTGTTGGAGGTGAAATAATACTTCTCAGTAGACAATTTCCTGCCTAATCTAGTAAAGAGCACTTGAATAATTAAAAAGGAAGGGTAATAATTTCTCATGGAATTTTTATAAGAAACCCTGAATTAAACATGACAGTTTTCTCCACAGTTTTTTGAGCTCCAGCCTCACAGTGTAGCCCAGTCTGGGATAGAACTTAGTATGTAGCGTAGGTTGGCCACAAAGTTAATAGCAATCGGGTGTAGGCTACAAGCCTGGCTGCTTGTGTTCATTTTAAGTCACAAGAATGCAAATGACAAAAAGTGATAAGAACTTGGAATGCCAAGACTGTAAGCCTGGGCAGCCTCATAGACCTCTCTCCAGTTCCTCACAGTTGTAGGCGGTTAAGGCGAAGGTGGCTGCAGGGTACAGTGATTCTGTTCTGTGGTCTTTGGAGTCAAACTAGGTTCATATTTGTCAGTCACATGGTCTCAGTTATGCTGGTCAAAGCTGAAACTACCTCACACACCAAATACCAGGGATGGGAGGGATGTGGTAAAGAGGGACTTGGGGGCTTCACCTGTGTTTTGCCGGAAGTAGTCTTCAGACTTTGACGTGTATGGTTGGATATTTGAGAGATGACTTGTTGTATGTGTATGCAGATGAAGTGAACCATCATCCTCTATCAACAGGATTTGTCACAAAGATTAAAATGATGTATAGTGTAGAGTCCTCGAGTAGTCTGTCTGTCATCGTTCTGGTAAATTCTGCTTCTTGGCAATGGCCCCTCCACTATTCCTTTGGTGATTTGTCCCGTTCCCCAATTTCTCTTTTGGTTGTTATTCATTTTGTTGCTGTTTTAAAACTTTGTTTATTTATTTTTTTAATTATTGCTGGCAAGGGGAGGCGTGAAGGAGGACAGATGACAGGTTTGTGGAATTGATTCTTTCCTTCCACCTTTACATGGGTTCGAGAGACCCAGAAATCAAGCTTGCTCAGCAAAGCCCCGTACCCACTGAGCCATCTCACTGATCCAACAGTGTTTTCTTTGAGACAGGTTTTCATGTAGTCCAGGCTGACCTTTAACTTACTATGTAACTGAAGATGGCATTGAACTCCTGATTCTCCTGTGTCTCCCTGTACTGTGGTGGTTTTGAATAGGTATGGGCACCATAGACGCATGTGTTTGATTCTTGGCCTATTGGGACTAGTACTAATTTGAAGTGTGACCCTGTTGGAGTAAGTGTGTCACTGTGGGGGTAGACTTTGGGGTCTCCTATGCTCAAGTTATACCCAGGGTGCCACTCAGTCCCCTTCGGCTGCTTTCAGATCATGTTGTAGAATTCTCTGTTCCTTCAGCACCATGTCTGCCTGGATATCCCATACTTCCCACCATGATGATAATGGACTAAACCTCCCAAGTGAACTTAGCCAGTCCCAGTTAAACGTTTTCCTTTATAAGATATGCCTTGGTCATGGTGTTTTTTCACAGCAATGGAAACCTCAACTTAGACAGAAGTTGGTGCCAGAGACTAGGGTACTGGTGTGATAGACCTGACCATGCTTTTGTTTGGAGGAATGTGGATTTGGGGTCTTTGGGTTAGGAAAGCAGTGGAACCCTTTAAGCATTGCCTAGTGGGCATACTAGTAGAAGCATGGAAGACAGTAATGATGAGGGTGATTTGAACTGTGGAGGCCTGGCTCAAGAGGTTCCAGAGCGGGACTGGAGAGGTGGCTCAGCAGCTAAGAACACTGGCTGCTCTTCCGAAGGTCATGAGTTCAAGTCCCAGCAACCACATGGTGGCTTACAGCCATCTGTAATGGGATCTAATGCTCTCTTCTGGTGTGTCTGAAGACAGCTACAGTGTACTCCTATACATAAAATAAATAAACCTTTAAAAAAAAAAAAAAAGAGGTTCAGAGGGGAAGAATTTTAGCACATTGTCTAGAGATTGTTCTTGTGATATTTTGGTGAAGAATGTGCTGCCTTTTGTTCTTGTCTGAAGAATCCTGAGGCTAAAGTGAAGAAGAGATTTAGATTATATCCATTAGCAAAGGAGATCACAAAACAGCCTATCATAGACCCCGTTGTGTGGTTACTGCTGTTCACTTTTATGAAAAACATTTGGGTGAGAAGGAGCAAACTGAGCTAGGAAAAGTACAAAATGTAGATCGAGAAGAAAGAAGCTGCCAAAAAGTAGAAAGGAGCTACATCCTCTTCAAAGAGATAAATTAGCTTAAGAAATAGAGTAAAGGAAGTGGTGACCTGGGGAGTGGGGGAGGAGACCCCACCCTGCTAAGATTCCATCCTGTGAGAAGGAATTGAAGAGTTGAGGTCAAGGGGTGGTGATACATGCCTTTAACGCCAGCTCTCCGGGGCAAGCAGATCTCTGAGTTCAAGGTCAGTCTGGTTTACCGAGTAACTTCCAGAATAGCCAAGCAGTGAAGAAAAACCATTGTAAAACAGAAAGCTGGTGAAGAGCTTTGGTCATGTGGTTCTGGCTTTAGAGTCAAGGACAGAAGAAAGGGTTATGGAATCATGGAATCTCTCTCTAGTAAGGAAAGCCACTGAGGCCAGGTGTGTGGCAGGAGTGTCCCTTCGTTGTGTAAAACTGTAGAGGTGAAGCCTGGATTGCCTTAGAGACTCCAAGAGATTAGAGATGCCGGAGCCCTAAGATGCCTGTGGAGGGCAGTGACTAGACCAACAGTGGTTCTTCCGAAGAAAGAAGTGTGTTGTGCTCAACAAAGCCGGAAGGAATTGGAGATCTGAAGAACATTTTCCACGTGGGATGTGGACATGCAGAACTTGGAGTTTGTCCAGCTTGGTTTTTTTGGTCTTGCTTTGGTCCAGTATTTCCTCACTATGCTCCCTTCCCTATGTTTTGGTACAGTAATCTTGTATATCCTGTGAAGTTATGTGTTGGAAGATACACAGAAAATGGGTGACTTCTCAGTTGAGATCATATAGTCAGTGAATGATGCATTTGAAGCAGTCACACACACACACACACACACACACACACACACACTGGCTTTTGAACGTCAAATCACATAGTTCAATTTCAGTGTCATTTTTAGAGCTCTTTAAGACCAAAGGTTCACTTCTCCACTCTAGCCCCTTTAACCCCAACTGGCTCAGTGGGTAAAGGCGCTTGTCACCAAGCCTGACAACCTGAATTAAATCCTTGCAATCCACATAGTAGATGAAGCATTCCCACAAGTTGACTTCTGGCTTCCGTGTGTGCTTTCATACAAATAAATAAAAAAATGTAATATTGATCTTTGGGGGAGGAGGGTGCTTTTGTTCCTTTGAGGCCGGGTCTAGTCTGGCCTTGAACTGAACAATGACCTTAGTCTTCTGAGTGCTGGGATCACAGGCACATGCCACCAGACATGTCGAGCTATTTTGGTTTTTTGTTTTTAATTTAAAGATGGATTTAAACACCCTTATTTGTGTGTATTTTGTATGTCTCTCTCTGTGTGGTGCCTGTGGAGTGAGGAAGAGGTTGCGGATCCTCTGAGCTGGAGTTGCTTATGAGTCATTGAATATAGGTGCAGGAACCAAACTGGGGTCCTCTAGAAGAGCAGCAAGTGCTTTTAACTGCTCCATCATCTCTCTCGCCCCATGCCCAGCTGAAGTCCTCAGTGTCTTATTGCTTCTGTTCTTTGTTAGTTGGTTAGAGACTGGGCCTTGCCTTGTTATGAAGAGAATAGCCTTGGGATGATTCCAGATCCCAGTGGCTCTGCCTTCCATAGCTGACCTTTTCTATTGTACCAGCCCTGTGCCTGTGTCTTAATATTCCTGGTGATCCTGTGCAGTGGGTACCATCCTGTCTCTATACTATGGCTGAGAAGAGGGAGCTTAGGTAGGCGTAGCGTACGAAGTCACCTAAGGCCCCATAGTCAGCATCAGGCAGGGTTATAATCCCTGAGCATAAGTCCCCTTTCAAGAATGTGGTGGTGGGGAGGAGGAGGGGGCTGTTTCTACAGGGTTTCTCTGTATATCCCTGGCTGTGCTGGAACTCTCTCTGTAGACCAGGCTGGCCTTAGATTCTCTTGTCTCTGTCTCCCAAGTGCTGAGGTTAATTGAAGGCAAACATCACCACACCCAGATTGCATTTTCAATTAAAAAAATATATGGGATGGTAGTTGCACCCGTTGGCATTCTGGTGACGATCAATGCAATCAAAGACATCAAACTAATTTGTGTTTTTCCTCTGCTCTCCTCCTGGGTAAAGCCACTTTCCCAGCCTGGCACTGATTGGTAAATGCTACTGACTTAATGACACCAAGTCTTAGATGTGCTGTTTAAAGATATTTTATAATTTTTTTTCTTGAAAATATGATTTATTTTTTTACTGATTAATGTCAAATTGAATGCAAACAATTGCCTGGGGATTTTAAGTTAAACTACCTAACATGAGATTTGAGATGGACGGATTTGTTTGCCTTTTAAAACTGTAAGGTCCCTTACAGTTAGGTGTTAGAAGATTGTCATCTTTATAAACAAAGACAACTCTTGCTTTAAAAAAAGAATTGTAGGCATCCATAAAGTCTCACCAATGTGGTGGCCTAAACATGAGCTGAATGAACAGGGACGAAATAGACGTGCTAACACTGCTGTGGAAAGCTTAGGAGGCCTCAACCCTTCACGAAGAACTTCAGGTAACTAAGGAATCCTGAGAGTAGGAGAAATCTTCCCCAAGGAAGAGCAGACCAGCTGGCTATCCAACACCAAGAGGTCAGCCCTGAAGACACAAGAACAAACGACTGGCTTTGTGCAGACTGAACTGGTTGAAACTCAAGAATTCGAAAGAGCAATGGGAGGCTTTGGAGGTAGAACTGGGAAATGATGATATTGTAATCTCATAAAACAAAAGAACTTTTAAAAAATTAATGGGCCAGTGAGATGGCTCAGTGAGTAAATGATGCTTGTGGCCAATCCTGGCAACCTGGGTTCAATCCTTGGAACCTGAATAAACGGTGGATGGATAGAGTCAACTCCACAGAGTTTGTCCTCTGCTCTGTTCACACGCACCATGACAATGGCTCCCCCAAAACATCTGCACATGCACACAATGATTATATTTTTAAATTCTTTTCAAAGTATCTAATCTATAAAATGTGCATTGGTATTCTGCCTGCATCTCTGTGTGATTCCCCTGGAACTGGAGTTATAAACAGTTGTGCGCTGCCGTGTGGGTGCTAGGAATTGAACCCAGGTCCTCTTGGAAGAGCAGCCAGTGTTTTTAAACCTCTGAGCTATCTCTCCAGCCCAATATTTTTAAAATTTAAAAAAACAAAAGAATTATTGTTAAAAGTAGGCCATAGGTATGACATCTGATATATTTTTTTCTTTGAGACAAACTTCTTTGTGTATTAAGAAGGGAACCAAATGGGAACTGCGAAGTCAATTCTCTGCCCACAACACTCGCCTTTAACGCAAGGTGTAGAGACTGGAGAGCGACCAGAGCTGGAGTTGCCACTGGGTTTATTTGTAGCACAGTAAAGAATAATAATGAATTGAGTTTTAAGGGTGTGGTGTACAACCCAAAGCTCTTTAAATATCAGAAATGTAGACCACGGATGGCAGTTAGAAGTACTTGATGGGCCTGGAAATGCCTTGCTTGATTTTGGAAGGTATATGTCCAGTGAAATTTTCTATTGATACCATTTGGTTTTGATCATTTCTATGGGGAGATATTTTGTTTTTTGTTGTTGTTTGTTTATTTGTTTCATGTTGGGAAAGTGTGGTGTAGCACAGGCAGACCTCAAGCTCACTGTGTAACCAAAGGTATCTAGTATGCTAGGACGACAAGCAATTGACATTGGTTTTTGTTTGTTTGTAAGCCAGTGGCTCTCAACATTCCTAAGGCTGTAACCCTTTAATACAATTCCTCATACCATGGTGACCCCAGCCATAAAATGATTTTAGTCGCTACTTCATAACTGTAGTTTTGTTACTGTTATGAATCATAATGTAAATATTTGCGTTTTTCAATGGTCTTGGGCCACCTTCAAGAAAGGGTTGGTCAACCCGCTCTAACAGGTAACAACCCATAGGTTGAGAAGCGCTGTGGTTCTTGCTATTCTTGTTTCTTCATTTCTCCTGGCAGTACATAAAGCATAGTTGAGCACACTTAGACAACAGCAATGCTTATACAAATCTGACTCACAGCAGAATTAGTGATACCTTGGGAATCTGGCTGCCTCACCACCAGACAAAGAACTTGGTAATGATTGCAAGCTTGCCTTTGTGGTTGAAAAGATTGCAGCCATCAAGAGCTCGTTTGATCTCAGACATGGGAAACAGTTTTCTCACACCCACATATATGGGTGATTGTGTATGAGGAGACCTGTTGTAACTTGAATATTAGAGAAGCCCAGATGGAGCCGTAATGAACTCATGTCTCTAGATGTGGTTTCAGTCTCACAGTATTTCTGAGTGCTCTTTCCCAAATTACTGGTTGGAACTCATCAGTAACACAGGTTCAGGAGGCAAAACCAGTATGCTTTTAGTGAGTTGCCAAGTGGAATCAAGTGGGAAACAGGACAGTGGTTACATCTACTGGAAGAATTGGATGGATGAAGTTCGTTGTGTGGTTTATGTACATGTGCGTATGTATTTACCTGGGCTGTGATAAATCCATATGGTTCATAATCAAATAGGCTTCTGGTTTTAGCCTAGAACTACTGAATAATCAGCCTGAAAGTATTTGTTCAATATTCACTATCCATTACCCAAATAATTCTTCCACAGTACAAACCCATGAAAATCGGTCTACGCTCATATGGGTAGTGTATGTTCATGTGTGTGCATAAGAATGCATGTACACGTGGAAGCTATAAGTCTATGTCATGCTTCCTCATTGTCCACCTTTTGTAAAGATATATATTTATTTACTTATTTCTTGACAGTTTCTTACATTTGATTGTATTCATCCCCGTTACCCACTTTTATCTCCCTCCTACTCCCTGGAATCCCCCCTTTTCTTTCTCACTCCATGTGCGTGTGTGTGTGTGTGTGTGTGTGTGTGTCCCACTAAGTTTAATTGGAATAGCTTGCATAAGTGTGTATGTGTGGAGAGGTATAATTTACTGCACCACAGGCTTCTTACCATTGAAGAAAAATGGTTCTCCTTCACCCTGCTGCCATCATTTGCCATTAGCTCCATACCCAAGGGGTCTCACAAGCCCCTCCCCTATCCATACTGGAATGTTGATGAACTCCATCTTGTGCAGAACTTGTACTTCTGACCTAGTTTGGGTTTTATTGCTATGAAGAGACAGCATGACCAAGGCAACTTTTCTAAAGGACAACATTTAATTGGAGCTGACTTACAGTTTCAGAGGTTTAGTCCATTACCATCATGGTGGGAAGCGTGGCAGCATCCAGACCAACATGGTCCGGGAGATGAAGATGAAAGCTCTACATCTTGATTAGAAAGAAGCCAGGAGGAGAGTCTTATCCACTCTTGGCAAAGCCTAAGCATTGGAGCCCACAAAGCCTGCCTATTCAGTGACGTACTTCTTCCAGTAAGGCCACACCTCCTAATGGTGTCTCTCCCTAAGGCCAAGTTGTCAAACCCTTGAATCTATGGGAGCCAAACCCATTCAGACGACCACCACAGGTAACCAGAGCTGTTGTGAGTTCATGACCGTAACAGCCATGTCCTGTCCAGAGACAGCCTTTTGTGGAATTCCTGGCCTTCCTCCAGCTCTTACATTCTTTCCTTTCTCTCTTTCACTCTGTTCCCCCCCCGAGCCCTGGGGATAGCGACATAGATGATCCCTTTATGATTGGGCTTGAAACAATCACTTATTCTCATCGGCACTTTAGATACTGCCCACTGCAAAACAGAGGCCTGTGACCAAGGCTGAGAGCAGCATTTATCTATGGGTAGAAGCATTTAGAAAGCAGTTTGACGAGCTGTCAGTTTAGGAGAGTATCAATGATATTCCTCTACCCTCTCACCCTTGCCCTCGGCTTAGACTTATGATTCTCTGTTCACCGGCTTTTGACAAGGCCAATCCCAATTGTTTGAGACTGGTTCTCTCACTGAACTTGAAGCCCATCCATTCAGCAGTTCTCAACCTGTAGGTTGCCATCCCTTGGGAGGAGGTGGTGGTGGGTCACCTAAGACCATTGGAAAACACAGATATTTTACATTATGATTCATAACAGTAGCAAAATTACAGTTATGAAGTAGCAAAATAATTTTAGGTGGGGGGCACCACAACATGAGGAGCTGTATTAAAGGGTCACATCATCGGGAAGGTTGAGAACCACTCAGGCACCAGGAATCCACCCAACACGGATTGCAGATAAGAGCTACCATAGCCAGCTTTTAGCTGGGTGCTAGGGATCTGAACTCAGGTCCTTCTGGTTGCGCAGCAAGCTCCATATTAACTGAGTTGTCTCCCTAGCCACCAAGTTTTCTTCTTAATCCTACATCCTTCTCTTCTTTAGTATTGTAGATCTAATCCACAGGTGTCTAATTTGCTTTTCTGTTTGTGAAACACATATTTTATCAAAGGGAAGGAACTGTTTAAGGAAGTTACTGTCTTCCTTTCCTACTGGAGGAACTAGAATAGACTAAATAAAAGAATTGTTTCTATAGACAAGGATCTAGGATTCACTTATTTAGAAAATACCTCATATCCATCTTCCTGAATAACCTGTGTTGATGATGAAAAGGCATGTCCACTGCTCTTGGCCATAGGCAGGATAGGTGTTAAGTCTATATCTATTGATTTGAACTCACAGCTTTACTCAACCATTACTTGATAAGGCTGGGATGCAGCTCAGTTGGCAGCATTCTTACCTAGCATGCACAAAGTCCTGGGTTCCATCCCAGAACCAGTATAAACCAGACTTTGGGTACACACCTATCATCCCAGGACTGGGTGGAGGTAGAGGCTCGAGGAAAAGTTCAAGACCATCTTCAACTCTGCAATGAGTTCGAGATTAGTCTAAGATGTGTGAAACTCTTGACTCAAAAGAAAAATTACTTGTTAATATCTCCCTAGTGACTATGAACTCCTTGAAGCAAGAAAGCTTCATCTTTCTTAGTTCTGGCATGAATTTTTAATGACTTTTGAGCTTATTGGTTTATGAAGCAATTTTGCCATCTCTACTATTTGGTTCATGCTAAAGTAGATAACTGCTACAAAGAAATCAGTTGACTTTGGTCTTTTTATATTACTTTCCTGGTTTAATTGTGCTCACATTAAAAAGATGAGGCTCCAATGAGGTGGCTCAGTAGGGACAGGCTGCTTGCTAGGCGTGGTGATGTGAGCTTGATTCTCAGATTCCACATGGTAGAAGGAGAGAACTCCCAAAAGTTGTTCTGTGATCTCAAAACCACAACCTGTGCCATGCCATGTGAGTCAACGAATAAATATAAAATATTGTAAAAATGTAAGAAGATAAATATATAGTAAATAATCTGAAAATACTTGGAAACCTACACCACACATTCATGTTCTATATTGTATATGCAAACACACACACACATACACACACATTTTTAAGACAAGGTCTCCCTCAAACTCTGCATATAGCCAAGGATAACCTAGAACTTACTTGAGGGAATCGGTTCTCTCCCACCGTCAAACTTGTCTTGGCAGTAGGGTAGACACCTTTACACAACAAGCTATCTTGTCAGCCCTTAACTCTCCTTTTTAAATGAGTATTGTTTCTAAGTGTTCAGAGAGAGTGATGTGTTTATAAAAATATAAAGAGATATATATGTTCTATGGGGTTATGGGGAGGTAGGTGTGGTGTGGGGGGAGGGCATGCCTCAGCAGGCCCAAGCCCAGACATCCCTGCCCCCTGAGGGACCAGCCACTCACAAAAGTGTAGTATAGAAAGAGAGTTTATTTAGGGCATGGGGGGAGGGGAGTTAAGAGGGGAATAGAGGCAGAGAGAGGGAGAGAGAAGTAAAAGAGAGTAGAGATGTGGAGAGGCCGGCCATGACCACGTGGGGGGGGGGAGAGGTAAGAGATAAGAGATGCCAGGAAGAGGCAAGAGCAAGAGATAAGAGAGTGGAGGGGCTGGGCATTAGTGGCGCACGCCTTTAATTCCAGCACTCGGGAGGCAGAGGCAGATGGATTCTTGAGTTCAAGGCCAGCCTGGTCTACAGAGTGAGTTCCAGGACAGCTAGGGCTACACAGAGAAACCCTGTCTCGGAA
>JADRCH010000288.1:680274-737960 GCA_019843965.1 Rhynchomys soricoides
AGTTATCTTCTGATCACCAAGCACATCTCTACAAGTAAATAAATAAATAAGTAATTTTTACTCATTTTTATTTTGAGATAGGGTCTCTCTCTGTCTATAGCCCTGGCTGACTGAAATACATATGTAGACCAGGCTTGCCCCAAACTCACACAGAGCTCCAGCTGTCTCTGCCTCCAAGTGCTGGGATTAATTTAAAGGTATATGGCCCCTACACCCAACCATAATTTTTTCATCGAGTGTCATTTTTATTTTATTTTGTTTTTTTCCAGAATATAGTTCTTCCAGCCATAGGTAACCAGCTCTTTTCACGGGTTTTGGTAGCAGTTGTGAGCTAGCACCAGCAGGTCTAAGTCTTGTAGAGTGGTCCTTGTAGACAGTCCTGCTGTGTGAATGAAGCCTGCTGTAAAGTCTGGGTAGTACGCAAGCATCAAGGATACTTGCTTAGGGCAGCGCCATCTATGTTCCAGCCACGTAATTGCCTTGTATCTGTGCTTGTACAGGGCGCGCTTAGCAATGGAGTCAGCTACAGGAGCTATGGTTCTTACACGCTGAGTCCTGTCATTTGTTGTATGTTTGTTTGTTTTTGGTCATCTTGCAGCCGTGATCAGTTAAGAGGGGAAAAAAAAGTTAAAGGATTTTTTTTTGTTTATTCTTTGCTCGTATCTGCTCCCAACTCCCTGTCTCAACCCATCTCCAGCATCTTTCTTTCCCATCTTCTATTTTCGAGCCCAAGGTAGCTCTGGCTGGTCTTGAACTCCCACCCTCAGTCTTATTTTGTAAATTGTTTTAAGAGAATGGCTGGTCATCTACCCTGTGCAGCAGCAGCTTTGACGGGTAGCCAGACTTATGACCCATAGTAAAGGGACCACCGTAAGATAAACACTGTGTAGTGGGAAGGCAGCCTCTGTCTGGGGAAAAGGAAAGGCACTGGTTTGGTCATCCTGTGCTTTGGCAGTTAAGTTCCAGTTCAAAGGAAGGAAAACATAAACATTTCCTTGCAGATGCTTTTGAAGAGCAGACAGATGCCCTGCGGTAAAGCTTCCTCTTTCTCTTTCTCCTGTCTGCTTTGAAGAGTGTGGCAGTTCATTCTGGCTGTCACCACTACTCAAACCTGCTTCAGCCCTCTCGGCCTGGGGGGATCAACTCCAACACTTCTGTGAAATTTAATCATCAAACTTTGACTTTATTGGTTTCCTTAACACCGACTTTATTACATTTTCTGTTCAAGTGTGGTGGGGATTGAGCTCGGAGCCTGAGACAAACACTGTACCATTGAGCTCCATCCTAGTCACTTTGATCACTTCCAGGGATGTTTGAGCTTTTCAGCAAGGCACAGCCACTATCTTTCCCTTTTGTGTCAAACATTTAAGGCAAATCTCAGATTGCAAGTCATTTCAACCCTACATAAATCAGTAGATGTCTGTAAAACTGTTAGTTTCTTCCCCCCCTTTTTTTTAATTGTTTAAGAACTTTCTGTTATGTGTGTATGAAGTGTCTCGTGTGTGTGTGTGTGTGTGTGTGTGTGTGTGTGTGAACTTCAGGGAGTCAATGCTTTTACACAGAGCCTTCCTAAGAGCCCTGTGTTATCTTTAAACATTTTTCTATCTCTTCTCTTATCAGAGAAGAATTGTACAGGCTAGGCTGCTTCTGGGTAGCTGAGAGATTTAGTTGAATATATAGTGGGTTGGTATGTGTGGTTATTTGTTCCTATGCTTGTTACTTCACAGTTGACTTCGCTGGGTGCTTAAAATCAACCTATAAAGGTAAGGTTAAGGAATAAAAAGGAGTAACAGGGATCTTGGGTGGTAGGGGACGAGCGTGCTGACCCCCTTTAAAGGGACAGCAATCATTTCTCTAGACCTATGAGGGAAATAAGTGTGTGTATACATATATACATATATACATACATGATATAATATAAATAACATATATATGTAATGTTATTGGCATGGTTTCTAGTTTTCTAGAAAAATTATAAATTATAAATTTTGTTTTCCATTAAAACCTTTGAAAGCAGGCAAATAATTCAACTGTTAAATTAAAGCCCAATTTACCACATGCCTTTGTATTATACACATCTCTCAGGTACAACTTTCAGTTTTATGTTTCCAGCTGCTCAAGAGCCAGGTAACTTAGCAATCACTCCACAGTTGGCCACCAAACTGATTCGTTGTGTTTGCCTTCCTGGCTGCCTCAGCCTTCCAGTCCGGTGGATTGAAAACCTTCTCTGTTTTGTCTCCTTCCGCCTTCCCTGTGTGACTGTGTGAACCCCGAGGCGCTGTCCCCTAGCTCCCCTTCTCAGCACTCTGCAAACTCTTGCCCACTGTAAGTCCCCAACAGTATCCAGCTAGGATGCTCACCATTCTAATGCCTGTTCTTGATTTGTTTTTGTGTTTTGAGACACAGTCATCATCTATAGCCCACACTGGCTTTGAACTCATTGTATAGCTCAAGTTGGCCTTGCATTCATGGCCCTGCAGCCTCACCTCCCCAGGTGCTAGATTAATGGTATGTGATACCACACCTGGTTAATCATATGCTCTCATGAACTCCATACTCAGAAAGTTCTGTAGCTCTCTGTTACCAGCTTACCTTTCTAGACCTCCAGGTTCAATAGTGATTGCTTCCTCTTCCTCCTCTTCTTGTTACCCTCCTCCTCCTCCTCCTCCTCCTCCTCCTCCTCCTCCTCCCTCTCCCTCTTCCCTCCCTCTCCTTCTCCCTCCTCCCCCCTCTTCCTCCTCCTCCTTCTCTCCCCCTCCTCCTCTTCCTCCTCCTCTTCTTCTTCTTCTTCTTCCTCTTCTTCACAGTCTAACATTTTTTCTATGGCATGAATTCCTGTCTTATTCTACTGAAACCAACCTACTTGTCAGGCCCTCCTCCTGGCCTACACTGTACGCTCCTGAGATAGATAGAGTTATGAAGCACTCTTAAAATGTGTTTCCTTGTGAGCTCTACAACTCCAGCTGTTGTGTAGCCCAAATGCAGCCTTGCAGCTGGCTTGTTCATGAGCCCTTAGATACTAGTGTCATGCATTTAGTTACATCAGCTGGTGCAGTCTGTTGGTTAATTGATGAAGGGGAAGGAAGGGAAGGGAGTGGAGGGAAAGGAAGGTTCTAGACTCAATCCGAATGCTGCCTTTATACCATGCTGAAAGAGCAGAGCAGGTGAAACCAGTCATGGCCATCAAGATTTTACTGTTTGGGGGAGCTGGAGAGATGGCTTAGTGGTTAAGAGCAGTGACTGCTCTTCCAGAGGTCTGGAGTTCGATTCCCAGCAACCACGTGGTGGCTCACAACAATCTGTCATGCCCTTTTCTGATGTGTCTGAAGCCAGCGACAGTGTACTCATATACATAAAACAGATAGTTTTTAAACATTTTACTGGTTTTTTTGTTTGTTTGTTTATTTGTTGTTTTTGTTTTTTCGAGACAGGGTTTCTCTGTGTAGCCTTGGCTGTCCTGGAATTCATTTTGTAGACCAGGCTGGCCTCAAACTCAGAAATCTTCCTGCCTCTGTCTCCCAAGTGCTGGGATTAAAGGCGTGCACCACCGCTGCCCGGCAAGATTTCACTGTTTTGAAGATGAGTTTTGTGTTTAAATCAGAGCATGGTGCCTGTCTTCTTGGGTGGCCCAGAGTCTTAGTTCAGCAGGCAAAAGAGAGAATCCTGGATCATAATTAGGCATCTGGCAAAACCTTTATGTTAGGAAACTTGACTATTTTCTTAATATGCATAGCATTAGTGAAGCACCTCATTTACCCTCCAAATGTGCTATAAAATACCAGTTCAGGTCAACTGTAGTCTTGTGCCTTAGAAAACATGTTTTCACTTCACTACTCAAAACTTCTCCGTTCAAAATAACCTAAAGGTAACTTCTTGTTTTAGGAAGTTCTAAATTTTGTGGAAATGTGCTGCCTTTCTCCGTTATGCTGCTTAGCCTTCTTGATACAGCGCATGCCACCCAGAATTACAGTTATCAAATGAAAGACTCACATTCCATGAAGCAGCCCTTGCTGATTTTGTATGATTCCACAGTAGTTAAGACAGAGATTAGCATGTCTAGAACACTATACATAGTAAAACCTTGATGTTTTCTGATCGCCTGAGTCTGTGAGAAACTTTGGGTCCATGGCTGTCACAGTAACTGGGATATAAATGTGGAATTGTTGTTCAGCTGAGAGACTTGCACCTAAACAAAACCCTGTCTGTGTTAGTATAAATTCTGTACTCGTTCACTCATCAGCATCAGTGTGAAGTACGTTATAAATTATTATTCATTGGCTGTAAAGTGGCTTGACAAATGTGTGTCAAAAGGCCAGGATTTTTTGAACAGGAAAGACAGCCAGGAAAACAAATTGTGTTTTTTTGTTTGTTTGTTTGTTTGGTTGGTTTTTTTTCGAGACAGAGCTTCTCTGTATAGCCCTGCTGTCCTGGAACTCCCTCTGTAGACCAGGCTGGCCTCGAACTCAGAAATCTGCCTGCCTCTGCCTGCCTCTGCCTCCCGAGTGCAAATTGTGTGTTTCCTTAGGTCTGCATCTAATTCAGAGCATGAGACCCACCAAGTTCCTTAGATGAAACCTGGGACCAAAGATGGAACATCTTGAGACGAGATACAGTTCATGATTCATGCTCAGGCTTTGTTGTTTTTCCCTTCCTTCTGTCAAGAAAATATAAACAAAACCAAAAAACCAAAATGAAAGTGCAGAAGAGTCCTCCTCTTGGTAGGAGCCAATTACATCTTGTGTTCTTTCTTTTTACCAGATGATGGCTGTGGGCACATTGTGACCTCTCAGGACAGTGGCACAATGACATCTAAGAATTATCCAGGGACTTACCCCAATCACACTGTGTGTGAAAAGATCATCACGGTCCCTAAGGGGAAGAGACTTATCCTGAGGTTGGGAGATTTGAACATAGAGTCTAAGACCTGCGCTTCCGACTATCTCCTCTTCAGCAGTGCGACAGATCAGTATGGTAAGGAAGGGGTGAACTGACACGGGAGGAAACTGCTGTTTCCACTGCTGTTAGGTTAGCAGCAGACCTGACAGCACAGTCAGAGAACCTTGATTTATGTAGACTCTCAAGGTAACTTGCATGCAGGCTAACAGAGATGAACTTGCTTGGAAAGCAGAAACAGTCAAGGAGATATTATATGTCTGACCCATGTGTCTCAGAAGATTGGCTTAAATTTCTCTCTTGCTGGAAACTGAATCAGAAATGTGGCATTTGGCTGAAACATGCACATTCATTTATTGGGCCAGTACACAGAGAGTAGCGACTGTGATTTAGACAGTCTGTGAAGAACTGGATTATATTCCGTGAACAAACAATTCCTCTCTTGGAGATTACCGCTGGGGGAGGCTACTGCATTTATAACGTGACAGGTTGTGAGAATGAAAAAGAAGGAACCCGCTGGGCAGTGGTGGCACACACCTTTAATCCCAGCACTCAGGAGGCAGAGGCAGGCGGATTTCTGAGTTTGAGGCCAGCCTTGTCTACAGAGTGAGTTCCGGGACAGCCAGGGCTACACAGAGAAACCCTGTCTCGGAAAAAAGAAAAAAAAAAAGATGTGGGTTCTTTACTGAGAAATGGGGACTGCAGTCTGATTTAGTATAGTGATAAAAGATAATTATTACTCTTTAGAGTTTTTTTCTTTATAAAGTTGCATTTGTCTTTTACAAACAGAATTTGTGTTCATAAAATTTAATGAGCATATTCAGTGTGTTGGGCATAAGCAGCCCTGACACATGTTTTCTAGGATGCACACATTTATCTTTGGGTAACTCTTATTAATAAATTTCTTAGTCTACAGATGGATGGATTCACACTGAGATTTGATAGCATGATCAGGACTACACAGTTAGATCACTAAGGGCTGAGGGAAGAATTTGTTTCTGTATTTTTGTGGCTCGAAGATAGAGAATCTATTGCTTTTCCCTTTTCCATTCAATCAGAGGCAGTGAATAGGAGGTGGGGGACGGGAGATAGAGCAGCACAGGTCTGTAATCTAGTACTTGAGAGGTGAAGGCAATAGGGTCAGGCCATCCTAAACCACAAGGAGTAAGTAGTAATTTAGTTAGCAATGTTAAGACAACATGTTTAGCAATGTTCGGTGTTCTTCTTTGTGACTGATTTAAAGATTCCCTTTGATGGAAACCACTAGCCAGGCATATGCTTTAACTGAGTTAAAATAGATCCCCGGTCAGTTTGAACTTCCCCTGGGAATGCAGAAAGAGAAGGCAGAAACACTTTGTCCTCCTGTAACCTGAGCCTCAGCAGGGCCCAGTTCCTGTTGCTCCATCCCTGGGAAGGTGCGGGGCTTCTGCAGCTGTGTGGCCACAGGGTCCTAGAGACCCCTAGCAGCGTTTAGAGGATGGTCACTGAGGTGCATCCAGTAGGGACTACATGTTCTGGAATGACCCCTGCAGTTCTGAAAGATGTCAACTCTAACAGTTTTGTATATGACTGAAACGTCTGGGTTCTTTGAGTTCAAGCAGTTGAGTACTTTTAACCAATCAATTAGGTTAAAACTCACTGGTAAAGGACATTAAAACGTAGAGTTGTTGGTATTTTGAATGTTAACGTTTTGAAAATGGGTTGAATGGGTTAACGTGTTGAATGGTTAACGTTTTGACAAAGAATAACATTTTCTGGCCTGAGTGCTGGCCAACAATGCCAAGAGTCCACATTCTTGGGATGTGCTCACATTAGCTATTGTGAATGTGCTCAAGCTGCACGGGTTTCATTAGGGGGCAGTTAACTTTTGATGGTTCATTGCTTGCATCATACTTTGGGCATTTTTAACATTCTTTAGGAGGTTGGGGGTGGTGGTGGCTTGGTAGGTAAAGTAATTGCTGCACAAGCAATTTATAGGCCTGAGTTTGGATCCCCAGAACCCATGTAAAAGGCAAGCATAGAGGCAAGTCCCTATAACTCCAGCATGGTAGAGATGGTGGGTCCTGGAGAACTTGATGGTCATCCATTATAACTCAATGAACTTCAGGTTCAGGCCCTGCCCCCAAGGAAGGTGTAAAAGTGATCAAGGAAAGACATCTCAACATCAACCTCTGGCTTCGAAACTCTCCACCTCTTACACTTAGGAATGCAACACACACACACACACACACACACAGAGAGAGAGAGAGAGAGAGAGAGAGAGAGAGACATAGAATGGGGGGACGCCATGTTCTTTGCAACAAGATGAACTGTCAATAAGTGTGAATATACTCCCTCCATCTTATAGGAATTTTACAGATATACACTGGAGATTGTTGCTGTCAAAAGGCCTATGCAGACAAGATGGGGTGGTGTTTGTCATGTGTTATGACTATGGCTGATCCTCCAGTTCAGTCATCAATTAGAAGGTATTTGTCTTTGTTTGGGTCTCTATTGCTGCGATAAAACACCATGACCAAAAAGCAAACGTGGGGAGGAAAAGGTTTATTTCTGTTTATAACTCTCAGGTTACAGAAGTCAGGGCAGGTACTCAAGGCAGGAACTGAAGCAGAGAGGCCAGGAAGAAATGCTTGTTCTCTATGACTTGCTCATCCTAGGTCCACACAGCCCAGGAGTGGCACCACTCACAGTAGGCTGGGACCTCCCACATCAATCGTTAATCAAGGAAAATCCCTACAGATTTGCCTACACACCAGTTTTATGGAGGCATTTTCTCAGTTGTGGTTCTCCTTAAATGATTATAGCTTCTGTCAGTGTCTTAGGGTTTCATTGCTGTGAAGAGACACCATGACCAAGGCAACTCTTATAAAGGACAACATTTAATTGGAGTTGGCATACAGGTTTTGAAGTTCAGTCCATTATCATCATGGCAGGAAGCACAGCAGTGTCTAGGCAGGCATGGCACTGAAGGGGCAGAGAATTCTTCATTTTCATCCAAACAAAGCCAGGAACAAACTTTCGCCCTTGCAGCTAGGAGGAAGGTCTCTTTCCACTGGGTGGAGTTTCAAAGCCTACCCACACAGTGATGCACTTCCTCCAACAAGCCACAACTATTCAAACAAGGCCACACCTCCTAATACTGCCACTTCCCATGGGCCAAGCATATTCAAACCACCACAATCAAGTTGACAAAAAACAAAACAAAACAACCTAACCAGGACTACTGTCCCCCTTTTACCCTGACACACAAACACATCACTGTTCAGTTATAACCTTTCCCTTCCCATTGGTCCCTAGTATTATAAAACATTCCAATGTTTAAGAGGGGCACAGTCTTTAAAAATTCAAATACTTTAAATGTTGAATATTTTTAAAAATATCCTATTTATTTATTTATTTATGTGAGTACACTGTAACTGTCTTTAGACACACCAGAAGAGGGCATCAGATCCCATTACAGATGGTTGTGAGCCATCATGTGGTTGCTGGGAATTGAATTCAGGACCTCTAGAAGAGTAGTCAGTGCTCTTAACAGCTGAGCCATCTCTCCAGCCCCAACCCAGCCCATTTTCAGTAGTGACACTCACAGCCAGATGGCCCTGTTATGTATAAAAATTAGACTGAACAAGCCAGTTCCTGCCTTGAGATCCTGCTCTTCCAGAGATCCTGAGTTCAATTCCCAGCAACAAGACAAAGAGACCACACCCACTAAAGGGAAACTGGGTTAATCGATACCGATTTCAGCTGGTGCTGAAAAATCAGCTCAGATTAAGAAATCAAGACAGCCTGGTCTTCACGGCCAGTTCCAGTCAGACTTATGTAGTGAACCCTGTCTGAAGAGGAAGGAAGGAAAAAGTGACAGATAATGAATGTCCCCTTTCTCATCTAGATTGGGAAGCATTTAGCTGCTGCCGCTCCTTCCTCTCCTATAATCAAGAATAGTTCCTCAGCCTGTGTTTTCTTTTGTGCAGTCTGACTAGTGCTACCCAGTTATTTTGTACAGTGCCTGTGAGTTTAGACTGCTTTGATGTCCCTTGTGATTAAATTCAGATACTGCCTAGTTAACCATCACTGTCTGTCTTGAGACAGAGTCTCACTGCAACTCAAGCTAGCCTGGAATTAACTGTGTAGCCCAAGCTGGTTTTGAACTCACAGCAATCCTACTGCCTCAGTCTCCCCAGTTCTTTGATTACATTCAAAAGCCACCACACTCAGCATGGTACTGCTTTCTAAAGCAGTCTTCCGCTTGGTGTCTTGTACGTGCTCTTAATCCTAGGACTTGAAGTAGTGGCAGGAGACTTGAAGTTTAAGGTCATTCTCAGCTACAAAGGGAGGCTGAGGTCATTCTGGACTATAAATCCCTGTCTCCAAAAGCAAGTAAATAGAAAACAAAATAAATCAATAGATTGTAATCATTATGAGACATGTTTATAGTACTTTTCAACATCAGGGTCTGTGAGTGGCGTATGCCTCCAAAATGTAATTTATGATGTCAGCATCACCTTTCTTTGCCTCCCCTTTCAATGTCTTTTCCAATTGGGATTCCTCCCCACCCCCCATTCAAAACTACCAGTTCTGGGGTGTTTCACACAAAGTTTCTTCCAATAACCAGTGTGTGTTGTGATTCAGGTAGAACTGTGAAGATGGCAGGGGAAGGCTTTTTAGAAGCAGGCTTTAGAAAAGCAGCTCATCTTTATTTATTTACGATTATAAAACAGTAGAGACTCAATTCAGAGAGCAGAGCCAGTTCCGGGAATGAATACATTTACTTTGAAACTTACAGGAAGCGTGAGCCATCCAATCGAAATCCAGGCAAATACTAGGAGGCAGATGCCTTCCCAGCTTCAGACACTTGGTCCCAAGCACTTATTTCTTCTTGAAAAACTAATCGGCTCTCCTCTCTCCTTGCCAGCTCCCGCTGTTTTCTAAGCCATTCGAATAGTGTTAAATATTGTCATAATATTTTTTTATTTTAAAAATTGTTGTGTTTTGTGCAAAGCATGGTGGCACACACCTTTAATGCCAACAACACTTGGGAGGCAGAGGCAGATAGATTTCTGAGTTCCAGGCCAGCCTGGTCTTATAGACTGAGTTCCAGGACAGTCAGGGCTACACAGAGAAACCCTGTCTCCAAAACCTAAAAATCAATCAATCAGTCAATCAATTATTCTGTTCTAGCGTCTGCAGAAACATGGTTGATGTGTTTATAAAAAGATAGAGGGGGTATGTTCTATGGAGGGGTTGGCAGGCCCACGCCGAGGCATCGCTTCCCTCTGCGGGACCAGCCACAGGACAGTATGGTATAGAATAGAGTTTATTCAGGGCATGGGGAGGGGAGTCGAGAGGATAGTAGAGGCAGAGAAAGGCAGAGAGGGTGGGGGAAGGGGAGGAGGAGGGAGGGAGGGAGGGAGAGAGGGAGGGGAAGAGCCGAGAAGAGAGAGAGAGAGAGAGAGAGAGAGAGAGAGAGAGAGAAGTGGGGGGAGGCAAGCAGCCCCTTTTATAGTGGGTCAGGCACACACACCTGGCTGTTGCCAGGTGACTGTGGAGCGGAGCTTAGACAGAATGCTAACAATGGTGGTGTGGGATTGAGACTTTTTACTCTCCAGTCTTCTGTGTAGTCTTATCTCCACACCCCACCCCTATCCCCATCCCCATCTTTTTCCCCTCAATGCTTCGTGTTAGATTTCTGAAGCATTGTAAAAAGACTAGACAGAGATAAGAGTCCCACCCTCAACAGACAAGACTGTGATTATTAGTAGACACAGGAAGGGGCCGCAAGGGGGAGGTTTCAGGAAACTTAAGGATCCGCCTAAGTGAAAAGCTGGCAGGGACCCTTTATAGGGGTGCGGTGAGGGGCTTGGGAATGAGGAATTTGTTGCAGGGTTGGGGGCTGGCTACCTGTCTCCTGCCGTCTGTCTTTCCTGAAATTGCTTGCCAAGCCAAGACTATTCTTCTGTGATTGGCCTCCTCAAACTCAGGAATCTCATTTCATAACCAAGACACCCTATCACTTCATACAGCTTTGTGCCCTTTGTCTTTGTTACTATCTCTTCCCCTGGCTTTCCTGTTCTTTTTCACACACACACACACACACACACACACACACACACACACCACACACACAACACACACTCACTGACATTCATGCCTGACACCTCTCAAATTCCAGTGAAGGATCACTTGTTCTAGAAACATCTCTGATACCCTGCAGCTCCAGTCCCTCCCTCTGTGCTGTGCACTGAACCTTTAGCAAAACACCTATTTCAGATTTGGACAATTATTTCACCTTTACCGTAGGTTTTGGGGAGTGGATGTCGAGTGTTTAGCATAGCCCTGCCATTCCAGATGCTCAAACAACGTTTACCTGTAGTTTGGTTTTCAGCAAATATATAAAGCTGACTTCTTATAGCAAAGAAATTTGAATGTCACCAAAGGAGGAATCACATCTGGACTTTACAGTCTGCAGATATCCCCATTTCCGATACGCTGGTAATTGGTTTTTCCACCAATGTAATAGGCCAATTCAAACCAAATTAAAAGTATAAAAGCAGGTTTATTTTCGGACAGTTCCCATGAGTTTGCCAGTCTCAGAGGACGAGGCTGGAGGAGTCTCCTTGAAGATAGGGAGCCAGGCAGTGGTGGCACACGCCTTTAATCCCAGCACTTGGGAGGCAGAGGCAGGCAGATTTCTGAGTTCGGGGCCAGCCTGTCTTGAAAACCAAAAAAGAAAAAAAAAAAAAAAAGAAGAAGATAGGGAGACAGAGATGGATGGAGGGAGGGAGAACTCAAATTATGAGATGTTAAATAGGCACCTCAGCAGTTTATCCCTGTTAGAGACTTTTTTTTAAAAGATTTTATTTATTTTGTGTGTGTGTGTGTGTGTGTATCTCCAGCGCCCTCCACCTCCCACCCCCCACCCCCGTTTGAAACTTAACAGCTTGGTTTTCCATTCACTTTCAGTGTGGAAATCTATGAAACAAGATTGGAGGGATGCTGTGGGTAGCCCTGGGCTGTTTGTAATCTGCTAATTCTGCCCTCCTGGGAGGGGCTTCAGACAAGGAGTTACACCAGTGACTTGTGAACCAATCCCCTAATGAATAAAGGAGCCAATCACTGGGCTCGGAGGGGGACTTGCAGGTTGGAGAGAGGAAGAGAGAGCAGGAGAGAGAGAGGGTCCTTTTGGAGCAGGGACAACATGTAGGTAAGACGCAGCTAGTAGAGTCTCCTGATATGTCGAATCCGCAAGGATTCTGCACCAGAGGAATCAGACTTTGAGAAGGTTTACAAGATTAGGTTTTAGTTGTGGCGCCCAGAGATTGAGTTACCATTGTTTCTGAGCTAAGTTTGTCTTGCGTTTTCCTTCACTCGGCGGTGGCTTCTCTGGGTTCCAGGGAGAAAGGTCCAGCGGCAAAGTGTGGGTTAGCCTGATGTGCACCACAGAGGCCATGGGGGTATTGAAGCTTGCGGCTGGTGTGGTAGCGACCCGCTAGTGAGAACCTAGCCGAGATGAAAGAAGGTGGGCCATAGCCTGCCAGTGCATGGCTGGCCAGCCCGCCAGGGATGAGAGAGCCAGGCGATAATTTGGGAATATGCTATATATTCCTTCTTTTCTAATAATTCCCGCAATAAAGGTCCCTACACCTAGCTGTATGTGTACAGGACTCAGAACCTGCCTGTTCCGGATTCTGTCCTCTGAATAACTCTGTAACATGGATTCTGTTACTAACCACCGTACATAAGGAAGCTCAAGGAGACCAAGGAACTTCCTTCAAGTTCGCCCAGCACTTAGGATTCAAGTGACTCTAGAGGTGTGCTCTTAAGCACAGTGTCATCCCAATTCAGTGTGACAAAGGCCTTCTGAGCTCTTGCCTTATGTTACACCCCCAGCTTGTGACTCATCATGTGTCTCTTGCTGGCGGAAATGGGCACTTCAATGGATCTCTCCACGAGGACATCCTGGGACCAAACCGAGGTTGCTTGAGAAATGAGTCACAGAGCTTGCGGGTAGGATTACTCTGAGAAGCCAGGGTGGTCTGTGGTGGAAGGAAACAGTAGTCAGAGGATTCCTGTTTTGCTCTTTGCCTTGAGCTGTAGGAAATCAGGAAGTTCAAAGATCGGTCTCCATTTCCTGTATCTCCACCCCCAACATATATTTTTAACCATTGTCAATGACTTACAAGCACCTTTACACTGTTAATGTTTATACCACACGAAAAACAAGATAAATGGGAAAAGTAGGAACTATGATTTTTTTTTTTTTTACACATAAAATTTTTAAGTTTCCTGGAGGGTAGGTATTTAGCATACTGTAATAGCATCTTGTCATTATGATTCTTGATTTTTGTTTTTAATTCTAAAGAGAGAAAACAAAAACTCAGAAGCCATTGTTTTACAAATAGTTCTCCTCAGCTGGGCAGTGGTGTCTCACGCCTTTAATCCCAGCGCTCCGGAGGCGGGAGGCAGTCGGATTTCTGAGTTCGAGGCCAGCCTGGTCTACAGAGTGAGTTCCAGGACAGCCAGGGGTATACAGAGAAACCCTGTCTCAAAAAAAATAAATAAATAAAATAAAATAAAATAAAATAGTTCTCCTCTCTTACTGGCGGGAGTAAATAGTAAAATTCTTAAGCTTTTGAAAGTTAAAAACACAGACCCTTGAAAGAAATCCCCCACCACCATCTTAAAATGCTGGTTTTGCCTAAACAGTCCCCTACGGTATTCATTAACATAACCATAACCTTCGGGGAGGAAAAGCTACTTCCCTGGAAACACTGATTCAATTGCCACCCTTTGTAAAGGATGACTTGGTAGGGTGCTGTGCTGATCTGGGTGGCAAGTCTTCCCTCTTGTCTTCCTGAACCCCAAGGAAAGCTGCACCTTTGTCTAGGAATCTGTCTGGCTCATTTGTCATGTGTCAACTGATTTTTGTCTGAGAACCAGAGACCAAAATTTCACCAGGGCCATTGCTTCCATTCTTCCATGACTATGGTTTTAATGGCTCAACCGAGGGACTGTCTCTTTTTCATGCTAATTCTCCCTTTCATAGACAATGGCTCTGAAAATTCGGTAATTTTGTACAGTGACCTTGCTGCAATTCGTGAGCCTGGACAAGCCCTACCATTTAACTGCACTGAAAACCAAAATGAGAGAAGGACAGAAATCTAAGTGCTGCTTCAGAGTTCCCCGTGATTGTCTCATCCGTACGTTCTTCAGCACAAAGCTGGGCCGTGCTGGGTACCACTTTCCTGGAAGCTGACAGTGCGCCAAGTTGCTAACCCTGCCAGTGGTGTTCCCAGGGAGGCCACTGAGTCCCACCAGGCATGTTCTTATCTGTCCTGAAAATTATAGATGTAGTCCAGAAGGAGTTCGTGTGGCTAATGTGGGGTTTGAGGAAGCAATTCTCTTGCTCCTTTTAATTTGTGACAAGACACAAAGGAGGTAGGTTCTGATTTGGTGCCTGTGTGTTATTTTCCATTGACACTGGCTATAGAGGGGGAAGGGAGGGGCCTCATTCTTAATGTTGTTCAGGGGACCCTTTCACCCATAAGATAGCTAGCGACTTAGTCATTTAGCTCCAAAATCAAAACCATGTACCCACCAGAAATGACTTGGGACTGTTTCTAGTTCTTCACTCATTTCCTTGCCATGCAAGGATGGGGCAGTCTATGGAGAAGAGCTGTGAACTGCTGCACAGATGCCAATGCGAGGATTCCAGGTTGGGCTGGAGTAGGCAGTTGATAGCACCACTCTGTTTTATTCATGCACAGAAATAAAAGGTTTCCTTTCCAGCTGCGGATGTAGCAGACAGGGGATGCACTAAAGATAGGAAGCTCCTGCTGTCCTGGTCTGTGAGGACTTGATCTCAAGCCTGCTGACAGAGGCTAAAATGTTATACTATTTAGTATCACTAAATATCTCTTCCTGTAATTCAGGACTGCCAATTACCTACAGGAAGTAAAAATTATTTCTTCCCTGATTTTTCTGCCTACCTAATTAATGTCCTGTCCCAGTCACTTGGAGATTTGTGACTGAAGGATAAGATGGAACTTGACACACAGATAAGAGTCAAGGTGACAGGGGCTGGGAAGGTGGTTTGGTTGTCAGAATGCTTCCTTAGCTTCTCTAGGCTGGGCGTGGGGGAGCACGCTTGTAACATCAGTACTTGCACTGGGGATGTGGAGGCAGGAAGTTTTAGAACTTCCTTAGCTAAATAATAAGTTCTAGGCCAGACTGTGCTACATGAGACCCAGACTCAGGAAGAAAAAGAGAGAGGGAGGAAGCAGGCAATAACAAAGAAGGACTTAGATGCTAAGTTTCAGTGCTGTGACACACACAACACTGCTGGCCACGAACCAGACATCCTTAGAAAGTGTGTGCCCTAATTATAGAAATGTAGGACTCAGCCTGGCTTTGAAATGGAAACGAATTTGCCAATCAAAGAACACTGCCTTGAGACAGAGTATAACCAATCCGTTCAACATTATGTTGTATAATAAGATGGTCAAAATTGAGAGCTACTGAGCCCTCATTTGTGTTGACAGTAAAATTTTACTTTTTCAAATGCTTCAGTATAGGAGAACCTCTTAAAAATCAAGTGGAAACTAATCAGTGAAGAGCAGGCAAGCAACACTTAACAGCAGGGCCAGGCTTGGATGTGAGTGAGAAACAAGATCCTTCCCTCATTCTGTAATAATAATAATGATGAATTTAAAAGATGTGCAAAAGCAAAACCTTTGTTGAACTGTTCCACAGAAAGGGCGGGCACAGAGAAGAGGGGGAAGGGGAGGGGCACAGGGTGAGAAGGAACAGGGGAAAGAGAGTAAGAGATTGAGAGTGCAAGAGCAAGTGAGGGGGGGCAAGCAGCCCCTTTTATAGTGAGTCAGGCACACCTGGCTGTTGCCAGGCAACTGTTGGGCGGAGCCTAGAAGAAAAGCTAACACTAAGCACATGGACAGGTAACAGTCACCCACTATCAGGTGTTACACAGTTTTCACAACTATGTATTGAGTGTGTCTGTCTATACCATGAGCAGGATAGGAAGTTTATTTTATTTCTGTTTTTGTTGCTTGTTTGTTTTGAGACACGGTCTTGCCCAGGCTGGCTTGGAATTCACACATAACTCAAGTTGGCCTGAAGCTCGCGGCATTTTTCCAGCCTTAACCTCCCAGTGCTGGGATCACAAGCATGAGCCACCCTGACTAGCTCAACAGAGGCATTTATGTTTGTCTACATCATTGCAAGTATGAATACTTGACTTCATAATCTTGGTTTTATGAGGTCTCAGCAAGAAACTTGGCCCATCACTGACCAAAATTATGGTATATGGCACATGATTCTAACCACTTGGACAGTTGCGGACTGGAGAAAAGTTTCCATAATAAAAGATACTATCTCACCAAGCTTGGTGGTGCACACCTGTCAGCCTAGCCACTTGTGGTCTGAGGCAGGAGAATTTGACAAGGGTTACTTAGTGAGTTCACAGCCAGTCTGAGCAAGCTAATGTCCTAGTCATAAAATAAATAGTGAAAAACACTGTGGAGAAACCCTGATAATTAAGGTCACACTCTACCAGGTCCACTTAGCTCCTCTGAGCTTGGTGCAAAATGGAGAATGCATTTTACCAGCAAGGCTTCCCCTTCTCTGACCTTGTCTGGGGACCTGAGTCTCCACACCCTTTACCTAGGTATTGTCAAGTAGTCCTTGGCAGACCTACAAGTTCAAGTTCAACTTCTTTGCTGATAAGAACCTGCCCAGCAAGTACCTGAGATTCCTGGAATACCTCTCCATACAGACTAAGCATTCACAATACTTTAAACCCTGGCCCGTGATTTCATTCACTCTGAAAACTCCTTCCCACTCTCCAAGGTTCATATAGCCCTTGTCCACCCTGAACAAAGTGAATACAAGCTCACCCCAAATAAAGGTATGTGCACAAGCTAAGATCCTCTAAGAGAGATCATCTGTTTCATTTAAAATCCTTGGAGGAGGCCTTCTCCCCCCTGGCACTCGCCCCACCTTGACTGGGATCCCGCAGACCCGCCCCTTCCTGTCTCCCACCCCGCCCCCTTCATCCTTTCAACCTGGTGTGAATCTGCATCTGCACACCCTGAAGGAGGGAGCACACATGTATACCCCCAAGAGGATACCACTAAAGATATAGCCCAGTGGTAGAGCACGTGCCTAGCCTCATGCCCATGCAAGGCCCTAGTCCTCAGTAACACATCGTGGAGGGAATGGGTTGTCATCCTTGAAGGAGTCTGGCTGAAAACAGAACTTTGCTTGAGCAGCCAGGATTTCTTACTAGTTCCCATTGGGTATCTCTTCCCTTTTAACTATAGGAAAACAAGTTTCTGTCAGGTCCAGAGGAAACTCCATCTTCCCCCAAATTCTGGCAGTTATTATGAAGCTGATTCCCATCTACCAACTGAACCATTTCCCCTTTCACTGGCAGAAGGAACTAAGTGATTAGCATACCAAAGCTCATGCTGGCTTCCAGGCTCCCTCAGAATCTCAAGTACCTGTTAGACATTTCAGAGACCTTGCTAGCATCCTGGCTTTTCTCAGGCTGGCTCACCCCGCTCCAAACTTCCTCTAGCTCATTCACTTCCTCACCCAGTTATCCATTCTTCTTATGTAAGGGTCCATGATTCACCGGACTCAAATAGTATGTAAACACAAAAAGTGTTTTATACTGCAGAAGTCCAGCATGCTGGGGTCTCCCATTACCGGAACAGAGAGACAACCAAGTGAGTTTGCCGGCCTGATTTAAAGCACATTAGAGAATTCTGGGGTAGGTGCTCTCCATGTTAATCGGTTGGGTCCATCTCTATGCAGTACCTGGGTGTGGAAACTTGCTGGGGAGGTCTGGAACCTGTTGCTGAGGAAGTCTGGAAACATTGTCTTTGCCTTGGGCCAGGTGGTGGGGCAACTTCTGAGGCCTGGACTTGCCCAGTTCTTGGAAATAGAGATTTAGGCCTAGTCTCCTTAACTGCCGGTTTGAAGCCTGTCATGGAGTCAGCCTAACCTTCCCACTTATAACCCTGCTATTTCAGCTGTGCTCCTTCCTTTTTGTCTCACACTCTTGGTCCACTCTTTCTCTTCATGTCTTGCTCTCCCCTCTACTCTCCTCTCATGGAGAGTCTGTTACTCTGCTCTGGACTCTTTCAGATACCTCTATCTACAGTGAAAACCTTCCACTTAACTATACCTTGGATCGGACATGTCATCCACTTATACAGCTTCTAGTCTGAGGAAAGGAATCTATGGCTGTCAAGCTTTGGGACAAGTTATAATGTGGGTGCCTTGTCCAACAGGCTGCATTGCAGTCAGGGCTCCAGTCTCATCCCCATCCCGAACAAAGGCTCTCTCACGCTGTAGTTACAAAGGACATAAGGAAAGCCACTCTACGCCACCCGACAGGTGTTTCTCGTGCACCCTTTTGTGGCATGCTGTTAAGCCTGAGAGGGACTAGTATTGAGCATCACACGACAGGTGTTTCTCGTGCACCCTTTTGTGGCATGCTGTTAAGCCTGAGAGGGACTAGTATTGAGCATCAGGGTCATGAAAGGACAGTGACAGCCTTAGCTTTCTTTGTGCTTTTCCCAGAAATGTCTGGGTGCTTTGGCAGGATGAAACCAGATAGAATTTTCCATATGTATTTGGCATCTAGAGAATCATATATTGTACAAATTTGTGTGGTGACCCATACAAATTCTTATCTATTTGTGAAATAAGCCCGAAGTTTTGCAACATTTCAATTCTTCTGAAAACTTGGAAAAGGGGAAATTGAACTCTTTTTGGGTTACCAATTTAGATTCGTTTACCCAAGTTTTTATTAGAATTCATTAGGAAGCTATGGAAAGTTAGCAAGAGACTTAGTATTTAACACAACTGGAGAGGAGTGCTCAAGCAGAGACTCTGCTAGAAAAAGATCCTAACTTATTAACTGCTCTAAGTTATTTTACTTTTACTGTTCAGCTCCTACACGTATATACTAACCTCTCTGCAAAGGGCAAGTGCTTTACAATGTGTAAAGCTAACTGGGAAAGTTAAGCTCAGCCTATGACTGGCTTACACAGAGGCCTATACTTCATTATTGTGCTGGTTAATTTATGTCAACATGGCCGGGCAGTGGTGGTGCACGCCTTTAATCCCAGCACTTGGGAGACAGAGGAGGGCCGATTTCTGAGTTCAAGGCCAGCCTGGTCTACAGAGTGAGTTCCAGGACAGCCAGGGCTACACAGAGAAACCCTGTCTTGAAAAACCAAAAAACCAAAAACAAAAAAAAAATTTATGTCAACTTGACAAAACTAGAGTCACCTGGGAAGAGGGAACCCAAGTAGGGAACTGCCTACTAGATTGGTCTGTGGCCAGTTTTCTTGAGTAATGATCAGTGGGGGAGGGCCCAGCCTACTATGGCTGGTGCCACTCTGGGCAGGTGAACTGGGTGTATAAGAAAGCAAGCTGAACAACCATGGGGAATAAGTCAGCAAGCATCATTCTTCCATGATCTCTACTTGATAGTGGACTCTAACTTGCAAGAAAAAATACCCCCCCAATAGGTTTTGGTTGTTGTTTTACCCCAGCAAGAAGACCCTAACAAAGATAATAGATTAAATTACCAGTCTTTAATATTCATAATACAGAGTTAAAAATTGTAAAACTCCTAATTTATAACATTTGTTTTGCTGGGTCTATTAGTTTCTTTTGTCTTACTCTGAGAAGGCTCCCTGATAAAAGCAACTTAAGAGAGATAAGTTTATCTTTGGCTTACTGTTTGGGGATACAGTTTATGACCGGGAAATGCTGTCAGCAGGAGCTTGAGGGAGCTGGTCAAGTTGCATCTGATGTTAGGAAGCAGAGAACGGTGGGTCTTGTGCTCCGGAAGCCTCTATGTAGTCCAGGACTCAAGGCCCTCCCTAAAGCTGGGTGGCACCCCTCCCTGGCCCAGCCAAAATCCACATACCCCAGGTTCAGTGAGGGACTGTTTCAAAAACTTGATATTAAAGGACCTAAGAGATGGCTTACCTGTTAGTAACACTCGTTGCTCTGCAGTGTACCAAGTTTAGTTCACAGAACGCATACGGCAGCTCACAAACATCTGTAACTCCAGTCCTAGGGGATCCAGTTTCTGGTCTCTGGGTACCAGGCGTGCACAAACATAGTGTACATGCATAAATGCATGCAAACACTAAAATATATCTTTAATAAAGTTATGCAATGGAAGAAGACACCCAAGGTTGGCCTCGGCTTTCTCTCTCCATGCACAGGCACAAATGTGCCCACACTTGCGCGCATGCGCACTTACCCCACACACACACACACACACACACACACACACATGCACGCGCACATTTAATGGATGAATTGGAGCAAGAAGGCATTGATTGTACTTGGATTGCACCCAAACTTAATAATAGACAACAGCAGCAATGTGGGGCAGGAGAATAAGGCCCCAGCCCTCTCTGAGTCTCTTAGATCTTCAGAATCCTCTACCAGGTTAGGATGTTGATGACTTGGGTTTTTGATCTATTGAATAGGATCATTTTGATCTAATGAGGTTTTGGGGGTAATGTAAGCCAGTTTGATTCCTACTGAGTAGGAGTGGTCATTTTTTTCCATACTTCTTCCTGCTTGGTCTGATTGTTGTAGCTGCTGCTGTTGGCTGCCTCTAGTTTTCTAGGAGAAGTTGGTGAAGAAATCTCCTTCAAACCTTGCTTATGGAACTGGGCATGGTGGTGGTATATGCCTTCAGTCCCATCACTCAGGATTCTGGGGCAGATGGATCTCTGAGTTGTTGGCCAACCTGGTTTACATAATGAGTTCCAGGTCAGCCAAGACTAGGCAGTGAGACTGTCTCACCATAAAGGGAAAAATAAATAAAAACAGAACTTGCTTGGGAGCCAAGAAGATGACTGCGTGGGTAAGGTGCTTGTCATCAGTCCCAATTTCCAATGCAGAACCAAGTCCGAAAATCCTCTGACCATGCACACTATAGAATGCAGTGTTCCATTGGGCTTTATTTAAGTCATTATAGAAAGAGTTTTAGTTTCCAGTTTATGCTCAGTCTAATTTTCCTCTTTGAAAGTTATCAACATTCTTACTGCTTTTCAAGCAGTTTTCTCTAGAAACAGTTTGTAATCGTTTTTGTTTGTTTGTATTTTTGACATGTCTTACTCTGTAGCCCAGTCTGGCTTTGAACTCATGGCAATCCTACTGCTTCAGGCTCCTGAATCCTGGGATTACAGGCATAAGCTACCACACCAAGTTAAAAATGTTATTACTCAGTAAAATGGAGTTTACATATTTGCTTCATTTTATTTGTTTGTTTGAGACAGGGTCTTATTGTGTATCCCTGGCTGGTTTGGAAGTCTCTTTGTAGACCAGGCTGGTCTCAAATTCACAGAGATCATCTATGTCTGCCTCAGGGACTCTAGGGGTAAAAGCATGTGTCATCATGCCTTGCACAAACTTACAGTGTTTGCCTTTAGATCACCAGATTCCAGGATAGGCTACATTCTAAGACCATCTCAAAGGGGGACAGGGAATCACTGCCTTTGAACAGACTTTGTAATGCAAATCGAAACACAGTATGTGTTACAATAGAAGTTAATGCGCGAGAAAAATATGAACATTGCATATGAGCAAACCTTTAGTTTTTTTTATTACATTTATTTATTTGTATGTGTGTGGGTGCATGCATGCTGCAGACCTCTGGAGGTTAGACATACCTCCATACATTGCAGGTGTTAGAGGAGTTTGCCTTCTCCTTCCACCACATGGGTACCAGTCCTAAGGTTTGGTGACAAGTACCTGCTGAGCCAAGCTATCTAACCAACCCAATAATTTTGCATTGGACAATATATTTTCATCTGGAACCTCCTTTGAATCAGTTTCTTAGGAGGTCCTAGAGTATGTTCTCTGATAAATTGTTTCTTAGTGTCTTTGACATCTGTTTTGTTAGGTTTTCCTATTTGCTGGGTTGTTCATAATGAACAAATTCTATAAACTATTGTTTGTCTATGGTGGGCTGTTCCACCCCAAGCTTAGCTGTCCAATCCGGTTTACAGATTGGTCTCTGTCAAACAGAATTCCAGACGGATAAGAATTTGAAATTTTGCATGTGTTATATCTGGACTCTAAAAAGAAAAGTCTCTGTTCTGTGTAAGTTTTCACCTGTGCCACGTGTGTGCTTTGTTTTCAGGTCCGTATTGTGGGAGTTGGGCGGTCCCCAAAGAACTCTGGCTGAACTCAAATGAAGTGACTGTCCGCTTCCAGAGTGGATCTCACATTTCTGGCCGGGGCTTTCTGCTGGCCTATGCCAGCAGTGACCATCCAGGTACAGCAGAAAAACCATCCACCTGAGAGTTCCTTCTGCTCCTTTATCTCTTCCTCTGGGCATAATTGTGATCGCAGACACAACAGGAAAATATGACACAAGCTGGAAATGGGGGCCCATGCCCTTAACCCCAGCATTTCAGAGCCAGAGGCAGGTTGACATCTGTGATTTTAAGGCCAGCCTGGTCTACATATGCGTTTCAGGCCAGCTGGTGCTAGGTAGTAAAACCCTGTCTTGTGGAGAGAAGAAAGAGCCCAAGGACAGAGAGGAACAACTTCTTTGTAAATAGTTGATCGCGTACTGTTTCCTTTTAGAGCATATGGTAAATGGATCTGATGACGTGGGTGGCATGGAATAAGTCTTGTTTCCTATGAGCCTTGAGTAACTTATCTTTGAGGAAATCCTTCTGCTCTTGCTGTGGTCTGGCTTCTCTGAAGCCCTGCCCCTAGCCTCCTTCCTTGCTTAGGAAGCAAACTTTTTAACTAGTGACCTCACTGCTGTCACACACCAGCTTGGAGACTCAGTAGGGTCAGGTGACACCCTGACCTTGGGTGGGAAAGAAGGGAAGTGAACAAGAGCCCCCGTGAGAGGGAAACTGCCAACTCCTTCCTTGTCAGCCTCACGGGGCGAGTCAGTCATCCTGCCATCTGCTCCATGCCTATCCAAGGTCACAAGATGCCCTGTGTTCCTGCTGTCAGTCTGCTTTGGTAGAAATATGTCTGGAAGGGAATGTGCCACTCATATGAAGGCAATTGTGGCCAGTGTTCACCATATTTTGCTCCTTAAGAAACATTTATGAAAAGGACTGGAGAGAGGGCTCAGTGGTTAAGAGCACTGGCTTGCTCTTCCAGAGGTCCTGAGTTCAATTCCCAGCAATCACATGGTGGCTCGCAACCATCTGTAATGGGATCCAATGTCCTCTTCTGGTGTGCCTGAAGACAGCGACAGTGTACTCATATAAAATAAATAAATACATAAATAAAGTTTCATGAAGAAGAACTATTGCCAAGAATATGGGCTATCTGGGGAACTATTTTGTCAGTTTAACTAAGTGTGTTCACCTGTAAGGACCTTCCTTTTTACGTGATTGCTCCTGATTGCTTGTGAATCAACACTGATTACCATGTCAGTGTTCTAGTCTGGCTGTTGCAGTGTCACCCAAATGCCACTGGGGAGCTGAGTATGTCACTATTGGTTCTGTCCACAGAACCACAAAAATCCAATTGTGGCACAAACATGTATTCCCAGCACTCAGGAAGGAGAAGTGAGAGGGCCAGAACATTTCAAGGTTGTCCTCAGCAACATAGTGACTTGTATAGCCAAACCTGGACTAGCCTGGGCTACCTCAGACTCTGTCAAAAAAAAGGGAGGGGGGTGTTCTTGGGAATGTTTTCTGTGAACTGTGATAGGATTTTTAACGGTTTTTCTCCTGTTAAGCAAATTGCACACGTGACACCTGCGGGTATAGAGTAATCACAGTTAGCAGTAGATTTTGTTTAGTTCTCTAGACAGTAGCACTGAAAACTTCCCATTGGTGATAGGGAAGAAAGAAACTGACTAAACCCTGGAGACTATAATGCCAGATTGTATTTATTTATAGACAAGAAAATTCAAATAAAACAATAATGCTTTCAAAGTTTTCTTTTTTGTCTAAAAGGAAATATTTACAACCAGGTGCCCGTTTTCCACTCACCTGCTCATTGTATTACGTCTCTTTATTTGTAATAGATTTGATAACCTGTTTGGAACGAGGCAGTCATTATTCCGAGGAAAAATACAGGTAAATATGTGTGCTAAATTACTCATGTATACCAATAAGGAGTATTTGAGATGTTCCCGAAAGGCAGAATCTGCAAACCCTTTGCACTGCAAATAATTGTACTTTTTATAGGCCAAACGTTCCTATTGCACTGACTCACGCAATCTCTGTTGCTGTTGAAGCAAACAAGCAAGGGCAGACGAGAAAAACAAGTTAAGTCAGCAGTATAAAGTTTTGTTTATATGAACAAGCCCAGGCTGCAGAGACGGCTCAGCAGTCAGGACTGCACACTGCTTTTGCAGAAGACCTGAATTTGGTTTCTAGGTCCCATGTCAGGAAGCTCACAACTACTTGTAACTCCAGATCCAGGAGCTGTAAGGCTCTATTCTGACCTCTCTGGGCATCCGTACTCACCTGCCCATGCCCATATCCATATAAAAATACCCACTTATACACATGATTTAAGCGTGTAAATTCAATTTGAATTCATTTTAAAAAGCAGCAGGGTAGGGTTGCTCAGACTGAGTGTGGTGGCACACACCTGTAATTGTCCTAGTCATTGAGGACTGGAGGCAAGATGTTCAGTGATAAGCCTGGGCTGGGCTGTTTGAAAGGCTTGAGTGCACGCGCACACGCGCGCGCACACACACACATACACACACAATGAAGAGGAGGAAGAGAAGGAGGAGGAAGAAAGGAAGAGAAGGAGGAGGAGGAAGGTGAAAAAGGAGGAGGAGGAGGAAGAGAAGGAGGTGGTTGTATTTGGGACATGGTCCATAGTTTGCTGATCCCTTAGTTCTGCTGTTTTACCGATGAGCCACAGCTGAGTCTGGAGTATACTATTTCCCTGGTTGGCATTTGAAAATGAGTTGTATGATCCTTTCATAGAGGTTTTGTCTTTTACCCTAAAGAAAAGCCTATGGAGAACAAGGATACGGATTGTTAGTTCGGCTCTACTTTAACCATGAGTCTACTTAATTTCTGATATATATTTCTTCCTCTGCCATCAACGAAGTGATGTGTGGTCTAGAGGGAACTCCTGATCAGAGGGATGGTCTTTCGGCAATTCTTTATTATGTAGGGCTGTCCTAGGCATTGGAGAATGCCTTCCTTCCCTGGATTTTACTGTCCACGTGCCAGTAGTGACCACCACAACTGTCTGTACACAATGCCTCATGTCTTCTGGGGGACAAAAACACCCCCCAGCTGGCAAGTTCTGTCTAGAAGTCAATGCCAACAGCAATAACAAGAGACTGTAACTTTAGAGTGCTTTCTTAATGGCCTGTGCATCTCTCCATATTACACATGTAAGTAGCTCTTATGAGATCTCAGCATTCCCGGAAGGTTGCTTCTGTTACATCATGAAAATGGAGGCTCAAAACCACTAAGTCACTACACTAAGTGTGCTCACGGAGCTAGGTTTAAGAGCTCGTATTCTTAACTATCTCAGACATTTGGATGTTCTCAGTGTGTTTGATGCGCAGAATCAATTCCAGTATTAGCTAATATTAAGTGTACTTAAGGAACATGAGAAATCCAAGTATATGGAAGTCAATGATGCTTTTGTAAGGTTATCGTTCAACCCATGTATACAGAGGCTAATGGCCTCTAGAGTCTTACCAGCCACACGTTTCCAGTACACTGGTGATAGGGCCTTGGGTATCAGAGAAAAGGACAATGTACTCAAACATATAGTGTGACATTATGGTGACAGATTGGTTTCACTGTAGGCCAGCCATTTTGCAGTGCTTAAGTATGGCCACTAATGCAGGCCCACACCTCTCACCCATAATTCTGGAATACAGAAACCTTCGGAAGTTCTTTGTTATTCATTTGATTGTCAATTCATTTGACAGCAAAATTAGACCACATTAGCACGAGGCTATTTAGTCTTTCTGTATTTTACTTACTATAGCTATTCACGCATTCCACGTGAGCCTTTACAGCTCTTGATTAACATGTGTGGGCTCCATGGGGGGTCTTATATTATGAGCAGCATTTCAGTTTCACGCCATCCTAAACCGTCTGAATTCAGAGGCTCATCTGGCATTAAGCAATTCTTCTCTTAAGGACCTGCGAGCCTCCAGGAGGTTGTTTTTTATTTCTTGGTTCCTTGATTACTCTTGCCACGCAGACTCTAGGAAAGAACTATGAAACGTTTATTTGGGTCGTTTGGTAATTAGTTGTCATTACATGGTAATTTTCTAAACAGTGAGAAGAAAGTGAATGGAAGGGAAATTTAAAAAAACAGCTGCTAGTTTGGAGCCTGTCACTTTATAAACGGAGTAATCAGGCCCCAACCCTATACAGAGACTAAAGGTAAACTGAGGGAGGAAGTAGAGAGCAGCCACTCATCACCGCATACCAAGTGGTAAACCACAAAAACGTATGTACAAGTAGCAGTGGTGAGGCCAAGCAGGTTGTATTTATGTATTTAGGAATGTATGTATATATACATATGTAACAACAATTCGTGAAAAAAAAAGGCCGTAAATTTGAAAGAGACCAAGGAGGAGGGGCATATAGGAGGCTTGGAGGAGAAAAAGAAAGGATGAAATGGTATCTATATAATACAATCTCAGGAAGGGAGGGAGGGAGGGAGGGAGGGAGGGAGACTGTCTAGTCATAAAGAAACAGGAACATGCAGCATTCGTCTTCAAAGCTGTCAGTGGTTTTTTTTTTTTTTAGTTTTTGGTTTCTCTAGACAGGGTTTCTCTGTGTAGCCCTGGCTGTCCTGGAACTCACTCTGTAGACCAGGCTGGCCTCGAACTCAGAAATCCCCCTGCCTCTGCCTCCCAAAGGCTGGGATTAAAGGCGTGCACCACCACTGCCCAGCTTTTTCTCTTCTTTTTATCCATCCAAACACAAAATGTTATATATTTTAAATATTTCTTTTGATAAGAATATGGTTATACTATATAGGCAAATTTTCCTTTTACCTTAAAAATATTTCTTAGGCACCTTAGAATCCAAGTGTTTAGAGAAGCAGCTTCAATACTTGACACACGGTAAATCCTTACAGAAAGCAAATAAGCATTGTGAAAAACTTCCTTCCAGGTTAACATTTTAGATCAGTGTGCGTTTTTGGTAAATTGAGTTTCTCGTTCATCTTTAAAGCAAGATATTATTTGCCTACATTGTGAAAGAAGTGGGGGGAAAACCAAAGTTGCTTATGCATTTATTTTTATTTCCACAATTGCCATGTGCTCTTAGTGCCGTGGGCAGGGAATTAGTTTTTATGAACTTTAGATGTGAATCTCTCTCTCTCTCTCTCTCCCTCTCCCCCCCCCCTCCTTCTTTGAACTCAGGGTCCATCCTTTTTTTTTTTTTACATCTTTGTGTGCATGTGTCAGAAATTAAATTGAAGTGTAGTTTAGTGCTTCTCCTCTTTCAATGTAATTTGATAACATATGATTTTTTTTCTAGCAAATTCTGCCCAGCTGGTTGTAGAGACATAGCAGGAGACATTTCTGGGAATATGAAAGATGGCTACAGAGATGTAAGTAATTAAGAGTGATTCCAAAGAAGGGTTGCTTGCTTTGCCTGAATTAATTGCAAAAGCAAATGATACAGGGTACAGAACTCTACACAGATAAATGCTTTGCTGTTTTATGAGACGGTAAACTGCAATAATTTTGAAACAAACATTGCCTACGCACTCATTCTTATCTCCAGCATTTCCAAATAAGAGCAGTAGAAGTGAAATGAAAGACAGAAGTCGTTTTAGTGCCTAAGAAGCATTATTCCATTGCATTATCCAGCATTTTCTTCCTGTAATGGATTCCTGAGAGAAATCTACAGGAAGAGTGTAGAAGTCAGTTTTCATTTCACATTTTGGTAGTTTCAGTCCAGCCTGCTTGCTGCTGGGTCTGAGGTGGAGCCCGAGGACCACTTGGAAGCAGAGAGAGGGAACCTCTTCCCTTCCATGATCCCTTTCAAAGGCACATTCTTGGTGACCTAATTTCTTCCCATAAGGCAACACCTAAAGGTTCTCCCATGTCCTAATAGTGCTATGGGCTGGGCACATGAGCCTTGCGATCCAAACACCTGTCCAGTTTCCACAAAAGGCCGTAGAGTTGTATACTTAATTCATTCATTATAATTATACTATATATTTAAACATTCATTCATGCCCCCTCCCTTGAACTCAGGGCCCATCCTTTCTTTTCTTTGTGTGTGTGTGTGTGTGTGTGTGTAATGTACATATGTAGATGCACATTGCAAATGCCATGGCACACATGGAGGTCAGAGAACAACTCTGTAGAGTCAGTTTTCTCTTTTCCCTCAATTTGGGGCTACCAAGCATGTATCATCAGATGACAAGTGTGTCGGACAGGAGTCATCTTGCTAGTACTAGCTCTGTAGTGCTGCAGTTGTCTTCTATACTAGAGCTAATGACCTTACTGGTTATGTCACAGAATAAAGCCATCTGCCCTACTTCTTTCTGCCCACCCACTTCCATTTTGATGTCTAAGAGGACTGTCTGGGAAAAAAATAAAATATGTATTTATTTCCCAGAAAAAGAATAAAACTCAGAAGATTATGGTTATTTTTCTAGTCTGTCTGTCCTGTCTCCTAATATATAATCCACTATTTATTTGTACTTACAGGTTTCCATCCTGGAAATATGCTCTTGCGCTCTCTCTCTCCCTCCCTCCGTCTCTGCTTATATTACCATTTAAAATAGTTGAATTTGCATTTGACAGTTGAAAGAGTTGGTTTGATTTAGTTAAGATGTGAAACATCTGTAGTGCTGAGGAAAGACCTTACTGATATACCCTCATGCATGGAAGAGTAGCTCTCCTCCACACACTGGAGAGATTGAAAAGTTGCCTCTGGCAGGAGAGAAAAGGCTGTAATCTTGTTGTAGGCTGTTTTTCACATTTCATTTTGTTTTTTGCTCTTAGCACATCCTGATTTTGAAATAGATCATAGTGTAAGTTCGCTTTTTGTTTCCTCTTTCCTGTATTTCTTTTGTTTATAAATTGGACACAGGATATTCATCTGGCTTACTGGACTTTTTTTTTTTTTCCTGCATTTGGCACACTTAATTTTTTACTCTTTTAATGGTCTATATCTTAAAAAAAAAAATATAGAAGCTATTCCCAAATGATTCCAGGAAATTAACTAGAAGGCAAAGGTTGAAGCAGAGTTTCTTCCCTTTCAATGGGAAGGCTTTATTCTTCTCCAGGGAGGGGTTGTAGAGATGTTGCTCCTTTCCTGTGTTAGATCTGAGTGGTTCTCTGCAGGTGCTGGCGTTCAGATTCCTTGTTACTCACCAACTGCTTTTGCTTTTCTTTTGTTTTTCCAGACAGGGTTTCTCTGTGGAGCCCTGGCTATCCTGGAACTCACTCTGTAGACCAGGCTGGCGTTGAACTCACAGATCCATCTGCCTCTGCTTCCCAAGTGCTAGGATTAAAGGGGAATGCCTCAATGCCTGACCACTGTTTGCTTTTGAAAGTTCATCTCTTTACAGAAGTCTGGTTAGTACCTGTCCTGTATCTGTGTAACTTAGCAGCTGTGTGACAATGTGCCCTACCCTAAGGTTGAAGCAACATCTGTTGTCTCTAGTTGTCTTTTCATTTTTATTTATTTATTTATTTATTTATTTATTTATTTATTTATTTATTGGGACACAGGGTCTCACCATGTAGCCCTGGCAGACCTGGAACTCTCTATAGACCAGATCTGCCTGTTTCTGTCTCCCAGTTGCTGGGATCAGAGATATGCACCACCATACTCAGCTTCTTCTTTTTTTTTTTTTTTTAAAAAAAAAAACATTTTGTGTCTGTGTATGTGTGTGTGTGTGCGCGTGTGCATGTGCATGCATGTGGTATGTGGTGCATTTCCTATGCATACAGGTAAATGTTTTCGATATGGAGGTCAGAGAACAATTTCAGGAATTCATTCTCTTTCCTTGATCTTGATTTCCAGAGATCAAACTCAGGTGGTTGCACTTGCCACACAAGCCTTTTATCTACTGAGCTATCTTGCTGGCCCATCTCTCTTTATTTTCTGTGAATTAGGAATCTGAGCAGGGTTTGACTGGGTTCCCACTTCAGGATCTCATAAGGACAGAGCTGAAGTGTCTGCTGGAGCTACAGCCCCTCTGAAGCTCCTCTAGTGACAAGTCAGCTTCTAAGCTCACAGTGCTGGGCACATTCAGTTACTTGAGGGTCATTGGACAGGAAGAAGGCCTTGTACTCTTGGATCTTGGCTGGTGCTGCTGCTGTTCTTGTCATGTGTCCTCCTAATGTGGCTGCACATGTCCCTGAAGCCAGCAAGAAAGAATCATGAGCGAAACGTGTCTCGTACTAATATGAAATACAGTGGAGAGGTGTGACATCCCACCTTTCTGTCGTGTTCTATGAATTATTAATAGAAGAATGTCACAGCTTCCCATCTACACGGGGGATTACCAGGAGGCAGATCCTACGGGTTATTGTAGAATCCACTCCATGGCAGCTTCCTTTTAGGAAGTGTAATCAATGTAACAAATCTTTTTTTGGTAGGTTCTTTGCAAAACTAAAGCATCCTGTACATCAAGAAAACAGAATCTGGAAAACTAATTTCTTGAGGAGTCATTGGAGTAGAAGCATTCAGACTTGGGGGAGACTGTGCCTTTGAGTTTGTTTGTTGTGACCAAATCCTTTGTAGCCTCAGGCTGGCCTTGAACTTTGTGTATCCAGGGCTGGGCTTGAGCTCCTGTCTTCCAGTTTCCATCTTCCAAGTGCTGGGATTACATAGTTTGTTGAGGATGTGTGATCTTAAAGAGATCTTTATAGAAAAGGCATTGCTTCATTTTGTGTCGCCCCCAAAAGCAGCAGGATCAATGGATAAACATTATAGAGATGCCAATTTCAGCTGCACAAAAGGAGTCATTAAATGTCCTAGAGTGCAATGTGGTGGTTAGGTATATAGGTAGATGTTGTAAGCATCTGTTGGTGATAGTATGTGTGAGTGGGCGTCCGGTGGGATGGGGACAGAATGGATCTGCACAGGCTGTATGTGAAGAACTGACAATGTAGGCATCTTCACTATGTCTCTTTTCAATGCCATCAGAGCAGTGTGGGCTTTGGGCTTCTCCTTAAGGTCTGACCACAGGACAGCTTTGTTTGTCACCTTTCCAGCTTTCTCATAGTAGGAAACTCTCTTGCCTCCTTCTCCCTAGAGCTTGTATTGAAAGCATATACCATCAAGTATGGCTCTGGAGTGTATTTTATAACTTACCATCTTGCCATTTAAGCACATGCTTTACTTGTATTGCACCTTACTGGCATTTTTATTTCAAGATTTATTAACTGCAAGCTAAATGCTTATTCTATTTTTAGATTTTTTTTTTTTACTTTATATTTATGTGTATGTCTATGTGTACAAGGGTTACCTTCAGAGCCCCCAAAAGAGCGTGTCAGATCCCTTGGAGCTCAAATGCCAAGGACCAGCCTTACCTTGGAGAGGGGTTCTGAGGAAGAGGTGTCTGGGAGTGGCAAAAACAAATGACTTGAAGTCAAATCGCAGGTCAAGCTGACAATCTATGTTCTGCTTGAGACCACTTTCCGGATTGCCTTCTCTATGTTTTGCTTCCCCTGGAGAATCCCAGATAGCTCATTCTGCTCATACCTTTTCTCCAAGCTGTTCTCCCTTGCGATTCTTAAAAATTCTCTTGATAGCTCGTCTCTTGCAGATCATAAACCCAGTCTTATTTTACATATCAATCCAGTAATTTGCTCCAATTGTCCTTTTGATTAACTATTGAATCTGCATTCTGAGACCCAGCCCTTTGATTTTTTTGGAGATAGCAAGCACATTTTTTTTAGCATCACTAAGGAATTCAGAGATCTTCCTGACTCTGTTAAGCACAGATGATAAGATAGCTGGGTGGGACCCAGCCCTAAATTTACTATTTCTACCACACCTGAGCCTAAGTTTGCTCTGTCACAAGCCAATCCTGAACTCAGGAATCTGCCTGCCCTTGTAAGTGTAAACAAAAACTTAGCTGGGAGGGATTTTCTTTGATCATCACTCCCTAAAGCTCCTTCCTTAGTATCTTTCTCACAAGTTGCCTCAATGCAAAGCTATCTCTGTTCCTTTAGATCTTTGAATACATTGTAACTGTCTTCCGACACATCAGACATTGGATCTCATTACAGATTTCTGTGAGCCACCATGTGGTTGCTGGGAATTGAACTCAGGACCTCTGGAAGAGCAGCCCATGCTCTTGACTGCTAAGCTTTCTCTCCAGCCCTGAGCAATTATATATTTTTGAACTCATGTTTTTGGAGTTCTTTTCCACAGCCTTAAGGGCTATCCTGATGGTCCCAGCATTTACAATTTTGCTTATAGGTTAGCCACATCTTCCCCTTCCAGACCCAACTCTGATTATCACAGTGTCATTACGATTAACAGACCTCATGGACATTCCTTGTAGGAGGAATGGCAAATATGTACATTATTATACAAACCAACCTTACTTCCACAGCAGCCATTGACACCTGTGGAGGCCCACAAGGAACCATGTCATTCTGGTCCTCTTCCACAGCGAAATGCACTATTAACCACTGAGGCATCTCTCCAATCCCCAGAATGATTACTTTTGTGTTTATTTTGGTTAAAGCAATTGTCAGTACTTTTGACAGTCTGTTGACATTTCTTTAGAGGGAGATTAAGAAAATGCTACAGTGCTGGTGTGATTTGATCACCTGGAAGGTCCTGTGGGTCTTCATGCCATTATGTTTGGCCAACTTTTGTGGCATAGTGAGCTCAGTGTGATAATGTTTTATTTCTTTATTTTTTGGAGATAGTGTTTGATTCTCTAGCTCAAGTGGATGCTGAATTCCCTGTGTAGCCCAGACTGGCTTTGAACCTGAAACTTTCTTGTCAACTGGACAGCAATGAGAGTGCGTTTCATATTTCCTAAATATGTGCAAATAGTACATACATATAAATATAAATTTAACAATTAAAAATAAGAATGTGCATGGGTTCCCCTTGCTCCTTTAAGAATTATAATGCTGTTAATTCAGCCGAGTTAGTAAATATTGTCTAAGGCAAATCACTAATCCACATACACTGATGATATAGTTTGCCCATATGTGCATTTGACTGTGCCACATTAAAGTATTAGTTGTTCAAGGGGGGGGGTTGTTGTTGTTGTTGTTGTTGTTTTAATCAGATATAATGAAGGTAAATTTTTAAACTTCATACCAGGAGAGAAAAACACTCATAAGCATGAATTATGCTTAAATAGTAGGATGAGGAAGTGGGGGTTTTTTTGTTTTTATTTTTATTTATTTATTTGCTTGTTTTTTGTTTTAGTAAGAAAATAATTGTGGAAAAGGTTGGTCATTTTAACCAGACTAGCTGAGTGGACAGATCTGGTGGCTAGTCTCATGAATATGTATCCTATGCCCTGTATTAAATATGGGGAAATCAATCTACAGTTAAACCGTCCTTAATAGGAGTCTGGACCATTGGACTCCTTCCATTCTTTCTTGGATGAGTCAGAATATTTCATGGCCAGTTGTACTGATGGGCATTGTTGCTCAATGACTGCTACTCTGTCCATCACTGGGACTTCTGTAGAGCACATAGCTCCTGAGATGTTCATTTCATCACCAGGAAGAATTCTGTGGAAGAAACAATTCAAAGCAGTGGGAGTAGCTGACCAGTAGACCACAGCTAATTTGCTTCTATTCTGGGGCATAGGGAAGGAGTCAAGTTTGTGTGGACCGTAGAGCCAGGAGGTGGCAGATATCCAAAGTGGATACCACGTAATCTAGATAGGATAGTCTACTCTTGCTGCTGTCCAGTTGATTTAGGAAAATAAGCCAGAACAGAGAAATGACTACACACATGAAATGCAGTTGGAGGCAGATGCCTGGAACAGGAACGTTCTGAGCAAGCTTCTCCCTTGGGCTAGATCTCTAGCCATGGAAAAATTTATTTATTATTTAAATTTTTGTGCAAATGGGGCTGAGAATTGAACTTTGGCTTTGCACATGATAGCTAAGTGCTCCACTACTGTGCTATTTATATTGTCCCTTTTAAAATTTTTATTTCATTGTATTTATTTATTATGATAATAAAGTATTCATTTATTGTTATGGGGGGTGTCATAGCTTTCTATTTCTGTGACAAGACATCATGACTAAGGCAACTTATAAAAGAAAATACTAAATTGAGGGCTTGCTTGTAGTTCATGACCATTATGTTATGGAGTGTGGTGGCAGGCAGGCATGCTAACTAAGAGTTTACATTTTTAGCCAACAACCTTGAGGCAGAGAAAGATCTAGTTAGAAATTGTGTGGGCCTTACCGAAACCTCAAAGCCCTGCCCTGTGACATGTGCCTTTCAACAAGGCCACATGTCCTAACCCTTCCCCAACTGTTCTACCAACTGCAGACCAAATATTCAAATGTCTGAGCCTATGGGGGCCATTTTTATTCAAACCACCACAGAGAATCACACTAGACACAGCGTGAGTATAGTGTTCAGAAAGCACCGACAAGAGTTGATTCCCTCATTAACTCCTGGAGATTGACCTCAGGTCATCAGATTTTGTGGCAGATCCTTTACCTACTAGGCCATCTCACCACCATTTTCCCACCCATTTTTAATTTTTTAAAATTTTCTGAGATTTAAAAAAAAAGTGTAAAACTTACGTGTGTGGATATTTTGCTTACATATATTCTGTTCATGACATGAGGACAGTACCTGCATAGACTAGAAGAGAACTTTGGATCCTCTGGAACTGGAGTTACAGATGACTGTTAGCTGCCATGTGGGTGCTGGGACTTGAACCTAGGTCTTCTGAAATAGCATCTCTTCAGTCCTCCCACCGACTTTATGGGGGTGGGGGTGTGGAATGTGTGTGTGCTACTATGCACATTTGGAGGTCAAAGAAGAATAAAGCACCACCTCAAGTCTGTCCTTGACTTTCACCTTGTTTGAGATAGTCTCTTTAGCTAGCTTTCCAGGCATCCTGTTTCTGCCTCCCTTCCCACCTAAGCATTCTGGGATTACAGACACTGCAGTGTCTTGACTTTGCTTAGGTTCTAGGTATCTGAAGGCTCAAGTGCTTGACCAGCTGAGCCATTCCCCAATCCTGTTTTGTTTTCTGAGACAGAGTCTCATGTAGTCTGGGCTGGTCTGGAAGTTGCTAAGTAGCTGGGGCTAGCCTTGAGCTCCTGGTCCTCCTGCCTCCAATTCATAATTGCTGTGGTTACCGATGTTTTAACCCAAAGAGAAAGCTTCCTAAGAAAAGCAGATTTTGGAAGTTTTTTTCAAATTCAAGATGGATCTCCACTACAGGCCATCTTCCTTTCCCTCCTTCTAGGAGACAAGATTATCCTGTGTCCCCTGTTCTCAAAGGGGACAGGATTATCTGCATCTCTATTGGGCTTCTCTTTTATTGTATGTTCTGTTTGTAACAATGACATCACTTACTGCAGCATTGCCAAATCTCAGGTGGGAAATATGAAGTCTCTTAAGAAAAAAAAAGTCGCCGGGCAGTGGTGGCGCACACCTTTAATCCCAGCACTCGGGAGGCAGAGGCAGGCGGATTTCTGAGTTCGAGGCCAGCCTGGTCTACAGAATGAGTTCCAGGATAGCCAGGGCTACACAGAGAAAGAAACCCTGTCTCTTAAAACCAAGGGGAAAAAAAAAAAAAAAGTCACAGAATTCCTTGGTGTTGCTGCAACACTCCCAGATAATTGGTTACAAATACTGTCCATTGCTTCTGCATGTGTTATAACTTAGATTTGAGGGAACGTTCCCATTGAGACTCAGGTAATCAATGTTCTCATGAACATAGAAAACCACTTAGGTCCAGTGATTAAGACATAGTGGCATGACCCGCTGTCCTCTTGGTTTGGGGATTAGCTACATGAAAGATGCAGAGCACATAGCTCAACTTTATTTAGAGTTAACTTCTTGGCCCAAATGCCTAGTCTGTTTATCTATTGTCTTCCCATCCACATCTGTTCCTGGGGTCCTTTGGACATTGTCACCCCACAGTTCTTATCATTCTTTAACTTCCCGTCAGAGCTAGTGTCACCCCCTAGCCTGTTTTAATCAGAGCCAGCCAGTTGATCTTGCTTTTGCTGAATTTGTCTGAACAGCTTATAGCTGGGGTTGAAGGTTCCCATGAGCAACTAGCCCAGCAGTCATAGGCTTTTGGACTCACTGAAAGGGTTCAGAAAATGAGATGAATGTTGGGATTTTTTTATTTCTTTTTGTTTGTTTGTTTTTTGGATCATTCCACATGGAGCTTGCTGTTCCGTATAACAGCTGTCAGCCATCTTAGTTTTGGTGTTGTACCAAATCAAAGAATTAATGTGAAACTATAGTACAGAAGGTTGAATAGTACCTAGGTTGCTTTCCACCTTGTTTAAGACTGTCTGCTTGTAAACCAAGTCTAAGAGACAAAGCCATTATCTTTTTCTGTATAACAAGCTACCCTGAACTCAGGGACTTATGAGCATGGTGAGCAGTTTTGACAGATGGGTGCTTTGGCTCTGCTAGTCTGAAATTGCTCTTGAGGCACTGAAGAGCCCTTGTGGCTTCACTACCAGGCATGTCCCTTAGCAGGGCCTCATGAATTGTGGCAGAACCAGGCAAACTCCTTGACTCGTTCAGATTTTGCAGCTAGGAGTTAACAGGGTGATGGCCACGAGAGGCATTATTCATGGGGGCAGAGCACTACTGTAAATGACTAAGCGAGCAGAAATGGAAAACTCTCGGTGGGTGTGCTTCTAATCCCAGCACTCCAGAGACAGGCAGGCAGATCTGTGAGTTCAAAGCCAGCCTGGTTTACATAGTGCCAGGATAACCAGCTCTAAATAATGAGACTCTCTCTTAAAGAACCAAAAACAGATGAACACCCCAAACAAACAAACAAGAGTAAAAAGCAGAAAAGTCCAGCTTTGTTTTAAACACTTGAGTGCTGAATAATGATGTCACTCTGTTTCAGACCTCTTTATTGTGCAAAGCTGCCATCCACGCAGGGGTCATCGCAGATGAACTAGGTGGCCACATCAACCTGCTTCAGAGCAAAGGGATAAGTCACTATGAAGGAATCCTGGCCAATGGTGTGCTCTCCCGGCAGTAAGTACTTTGATTGTGTTCTGAGAGGAGAAAGCCCCGAGGCCGTAATTAATCAGCTTGCAGTTTTGAAAGGACAGCAGGATGTAATGCCAGGTGGCAGTCAACTGCAGAAATATTTGTGATATATGGGGGCTGCCAAGATGGCTCAGCTATATTAAGAGTACTTGTTGCTCTACCAGAAGACTCAAGTTCTATTCCCAGCACCACACTGGTAGCTCAGGTATCTTGTTGTGTGTAATTTATTTTATTTTTTTCTTCTCCTTGTCTGTATTTCTTCTCCTTCTCCTTCTTCGTCTTCTTCCTCCTTTTCCTCCTCCTCCTCTTCTATTTTCTTTGTTGTGCTTTTTCTTATTGGTTTTTTTTTTTTTTTTTTTTTTTATTTTTATTTTTTTTTGGTTTTTCAAGACAGGGTTTCTCTGTGTAGCCCTGGCTGTCCTGGAACTCACTCTGTAGACCAGGCTGGCCTCGAACTCAGAAGTCCGCCTGTCTCTGCCTCCCCTCCCCGAGAGTGCTGGGATTAAAGGCGTGCACCACCACTGCCTGACTGGATGTTTTCTTTACAGATAGCTCTTTCTCAAGAGCTCTGCCCTAGCTCTCTCAACCTCTCACTGCTAGCTCCACCAAGGCGCCTACCACCACCTTTGCGGTGCCCTCTCTCCTGCCCACCTTAGTCACCACAGATAGAAAACACCAGACAACCTTAATATTTTAAAACCAGCCAGATAATTCAGGTGGTTGCTGGTAAAAGTGTTTTAATCTAAGACTTGGAGAGATAGTGCAAGCCCTGCTGGATGTGATACACAAAAGATTGTCCACTGAGGATAGGGTGTGTGCTGCACACAGCGCTGGGGACTTAGATTCAGTGCTCCCCACCCACCACGAGGTCCCATTTGCCTTTTTTCCCAGGTAGGATTTTAACAATGAAGAGATCACTGAGTGTTCTTTCCTCAGAGATAAATTTTTTGTTTTCCCTTAAGAAGGGGACTCAGCCTCTGCTACAATAATAGTCTTACCATTAGCCGGGCTGGCCTTACACTCCTTTTTCCTCTTCCCAAGCTTTAGGGTCACAGGCATGTATCACCACACTCAGCAGGATGCTTCCAGAGACTGAAGTCATTGCTGAAATAAATGAAATTCTACCATATACATTACTTTTTCTTTCTTTGTTTTTGTTTCCATTTTTTAACGGTTTGCCTATGTAGCCCTGGCTTGGTATTTGTTGTGTAGACCAGGCTCAGAGAGATCTGCCGGCCTTTGCCTCCTGAGCAGTGAGATTAAAGGTGTGCACCACCATACCCAGCGGATACATATGTGTACGTACGAACTACATATACTTAAGATCTTTATCCTATTTTTTATGTGTATGATCGTTTTGCTTGCATGCATGTATGTACACCCTGTGAGTGCCTCATGCCCGAAGAGGTCAGAAGTCAGCAGATCTCCTAGAATCAGAAGGTTGTGAGCTACTATGTAGTGGCTGGGAATTGAACACAGCTTCCCCGGAACGGCAAGTGGCTCTTAACCACTAAGTCAGCTTTCCATCTCTCCTGCTCATATGTACATATCTATCTCAAACTTAGGAAAACTGAAGAAAAAAAACATGAGAACACTTGAATTAAAACTAGGTTTCATTCTCTCAATTACCTATGTAGCCATTAGACTTAATGCATAAATAAATATACTTTTGAAATAACTTGAAGTTAAATTTGCATACCAAAGATGTACATAAATGTCAATGATTCATAGCTTTTAAGGAGTTGGTGATATGTCATGTAGTTATTTGAACTAATTTTCTTGGGTTTTGTCTTGGTGGTAGTAGAAAGCTCAGAATTATACCAAGGACTGTACTTCCCCCTGGCTCTTTCTCGCTGATGCTTGCTTTGAACAGGGAGTCAACTGTATTTTAAACCAGTCTTCTCCTCTACTTGTTTAGATCCTAAATCTTCAGGGAGCAGCTGTTTTTATCTGTGATGTTTTGCCCGTGGGGAACCTCCGCCGGACTTGCACTTGCGGTCATTGAACTTCTGTTCCCACACATGATGGCTCAGTACTCAGGAAAAACAACACAGAAGGAAGTGCTGCAGCTGAGGAAGAAGGGATCCCTAAAACAAATATCCAGACTCTACGGGGACGGGGGGGGGGGGGGGGGGTTTCAGGCCACTTCCTCGATTTGAGTAGGCTAGAATGGAATCAGGAAGAAGGACTGACCTCATCCTGAGGAGGAGGCACTGATCATCAGAAGGGAAAGCTTTTCCTTTGTGTTTACCACAGATTGTTCCAGACTGTCGACTCTGGAGTCCTGGGGGAGGCTTCTTATTCCTGTAATTTGATGGAATTTGTTTACCCCACTGTGGATGCCTCAGAGCCCTGCCCTCCCCTAGGTGGTAGCTTTTAAGGAGATTTGTCTAACCTTAGTGTGATTCTGTTATTTAGTTAGTTGGACAGAGTAAAATAGCCATTAGAAGCAAGTTGATAATGGAGAAAAGCAAGGCCATTAACAAAGCCATCCCTCGGGTCTGCACTTTTAAATGAAAATTTTGTGTTATTACATTTTAAAAGTGTGTGTGTGTGTGTGTGTGTGTGTGTGTATGTGTATGTATACATGTGCACATGTGCATGCACATGCCACAGCATTCATGTGGAAGTCAGAGGACAGTAGGTGTGGATTTCAGGGACCACTCAATGGACCCATTATCACCTGAGCAGCTCAGGAGGCCCATATCTTTGTGTTCAAAAGTTAACCCTTCCACACTAATCCTCTCTGATTGACAACAAAAATATAAAAGTAAAAATTTCAGTGCCTCATGGCAGTGAGAACAACTATTCATAGTGAACTTTGGGGGCCACGTTCCTTTTTTTGTTTTTGTTGTTTTCTTTTTTTGTTTTTGAGACAGGGTTTCTCTGTGTAGCCCTGGCTGTCCTGGAACTCACTCTGTAGACCAGGCTGGCCTCGAACTCAGAAATCCGCCTGCCTCTGCCTCCCGAGTGCTGGGATTAAAGGCGTGCGCCACCACTGCCCAGTGGGGGCCATGTTTCTTGTGTAGTCCTTTATGTTGGAATGTCAGGAAAAAGAAAATTGAACTATCAGATAAAAGAGAAGCTCTTCATGAATTGTGATTATCCAAACCGTATGTACCTTTTCCAGAGGGTTCTCAAAAAGGAAGTCAATGTGATTGAGGTGCATGATGTGAAATTCTCAAATAATCAATACAAATACAAAGTTTGGAGGAAAAAAAAAAAACTACTGTAAGACTCCCCCCAGTTCTACCATGTTTGAACATATATAACCAAGGCCTTTTACCAGCATATCATAGGGATACCTGCGTTTCCATATTTACTCCAACATATGGAGTCATACTAGATGTCCACCAGAGATGAATGGATAAAGAAGATGGTACACACAAAGAAGTTTTGTTCAGGATGAACTTGGGGTGTTTGCAGGAGAATGGACCCCGAGATCATCATATTCAGCAAGATTAGGGAGGCCCAGGAAGATAAACAAGAGGATTATGGCCAAGTTTCACCTATATAATGAGGTCTAGGAAATCCCAGACTACATAACAAGATTCTATCTTAAGGATGACAGAAACAAGCTAGACGGGAGATGTTCAGGTTGGTTTTATGGGAGAGGGGGGCCTCAGTTGAACTGCCTCTATCAAATTGGCTCGTAGGCAGGACTATGGGGTATCTTCTTGATTGATGACTGATATGGGAGGCCCCAGCCAGCTGGGTGGTGCCAGCACTGGGCAGGTGGTCCTTCATGGTGTAAGAAAGCAGGCTGAGCAAGCCAATAAGCAGCATTCCTTCATGTCCTCTTGCTTTCCAGGTTTCTGTGTTTAATTCTTGTCTTGACTCGGTGATGGAGTCTGATTGAAGAGTTATGAAGTGAAGTAAACCTTTTCCCCTCCAGATGCCTGTTTGTCACAGTAATAGAAAGCACACTAGGGTAGATGGCTTTAGGTCAGGGAAGCCATGGAGAGTTTGGAATGGGGATGGTAGAGAGTAAAAATACAAAGTAACCGTGTTTACATGTGTGGGAATGTCATGGTTAGATGCATTTAATTAATGCATACTGTTGGAAAAGGTCAGGTCTCAGAGTCTGGCCTTGGTCATCTGTTTTTGGTTTTATTCTGTTTTTTAATTTATGACAGTTTTTAAGTTAGCTGACCCTTAAGATGCTGGTGTAAATGATGGCAGAAAGGCAGAGGATTGTGATCCTTGCTCCATGGGGTGGTGGGTAGGGTATGAGAAGCTGTGCTGTGCTGGGTTCCAGTGTCTATCAAAGCAACTCTCTCACGTGCCTCCTGTTTGTCTTCATTTCAGTGGCTCTCTGTCGGAAAAGCGATTTCTGTTTACATCCCCAGGTGAGGATCATGTTCTTTCTTCCTTTCTTTCTTTTTTCCCTTCTTGCTCCTGCCCAAGGATTTATTTGTTTGTTTGTTTGTTTGTTTGTTTATTTAATGTAAGTACACTGTAGCTGTCTTCATATGCACCAGAAGAGGTCGTCAGATCTCATTATGGATGGTTATGAGCCACCATGTGGTTGCTGGGATTTGGTCTCTCGACCCCTGGAAGAGCAGTCTTAACCACTGAGCCATCTCTCCGGTCCCCAGGATAATGCTTTTCATAAGTTTATTGTTTAAAAGTCTACAGTGGGAATTTAGTCCTCCAAACCTCAGGACTATTATAGTTAATGTGGTTCACGAAATTTCTGGCATATTGGTTTTTTTGTTTTGTTTTGTTTTGTTTCCCCTTTGGTTATCCTGGGTCTGATCTTTGCTAGGCAAGTGACCTACCTCAACACAGAGGCAAGAGGGTCAGGAGTTCAAGACATCCTCGGGTTTATAGCCTGGGCTACATGAGACTTCTCTCTAAGAACAAATAATAGAAAACATGTGTATACATGCATGTATACATATATACTTAATACATACATACATATGCATATATACACACACATACTCCAATAATAAGTAGTAGCATACTATACATTTTTCATTTAAATTTAAATTCTGAGTATTTTCTAAATTACTATATATGGATATGCCATTAATTAATCATTCCCCTCCACAATATTTAAGTTGTTACATTTTCCTGAAATTTTACTCTTATGAATGACATGGCTGAAATTTACCTGTATTTTATATCCTAGGGTTTTTTTTTTAAACCTCTTGTTCATGAAATATACGCGCGCGCGCGCACACACACACACACACACACACACACACACAGACAGACAGACATTTCTACTTTGGTTATTGTTAGTCCTTTGAGGCAGGGTCTCACTTTGTTACCCTAGGTGACCTGGAATGAGATATGTAAATCAGGCTGGCCTCAAACTCACAGAGATCCACCTGCCTTTGGCAGTCCAGTGCCAGGATCAAAGGCATGCAGCAGACATTTTCACTTCAAATTGTCCTTTATTTTCTTCCCAAGGGTCACAGAGAAAGGCACAGAGTCGTATCCTCCATTTGTTTAGCGTTTATACAGCCAGAGGCCTATTCTGGGACAGGAGAGCCTCTTCATTTGAGGCAGAAAAAGTAGGAAGCATGGCATTTTCAGTAGCAGAGTGAAGTGCTGTGGAAGACCACCAGGCTGCAGTTTCTCTTCAGTTAATGATGTACCACAGCTCAGACGATGAGAATCTCACAGCTTCCCAGCTTTGGGCAACAGTTACCTGTCAAACCTCCACACGAGCTGTGGACACTGAGTCTACGAGCCTCACCTAGCCATATGCAGCTTCCTCCCTTGACCAGTCTAATTCTGATTTGGGGAATTAACTTGTACCTAGCGAGAAGCTCAGAGTAAGAGCTAATCCTGAGGAGCATGGGCAAACACTGCCCATTTTTGGGTAGAGGAACAGTTTTATGTTTCTAGACTTAGCTCAGACTTTACTTTGTAACATCATAAGTGAACATCCATTCATTTTCTCTGTGAACAACAGTTTTGCTTATTTTATTTTGGGGTTTTTTGTTGTTGTTTTTGTTTTGTTTTGTTTTGGGGATAGCTCTCACTGTGTGTATCCCTGTATCCTTGGCTGGCCTGGAACTCACACAGATTCTCTTGCCTTTGCTTTCCAAGTGTTGGGGTTAATGCTGGACACCACTGCACTCAGCTCTGAAGCTGAGTTTTGTGTATGTTTGTGAGTTATGTGATATTTGTGTTGTAACAGTGCCTTCCTCTTCTAGGAATGAATCTTACAACTGTGGCTATTCCGTCAGTGATCTTCATTGCCCTCCTTCTGACTGGACTGGGGATCTTTGCAATCTGTAAGAAGTATGTGAATTTCCACTGTTTTCAATTTTTCTCTAAGCAGTTTATTCGTTGACTTTTTCTCATCACTCTGACAAAAGTATCTTAAGGAAGGGAGGAAGGGTTTGCTTGGGCTCACAGTTTGAAGACACATAGTCTGCCCATCGCAGTTAGGGAGGACAGTAGCAAGACTATGATGTAGCTGGCCACATCATCACATCTGCAGGATTTCCGGATCTGCAGGAATCAACAAGAGGGGAATGCCGCCATTTAACTCTTTCCCCTTTTGTTTTGCTCGGAAACCCCAGCCCAGGGGATGGTACCATTTCTGACTTGGATGGATCGTCCTATCTAGGCACATGCTTATAGACAAATCCAGAGGTGCTTTTCCACCAAGTAGAATACTCATAACTAACATTCATAAGCCTCAAAAGTTTACTCCTCTGGTACATATGTTAAAGAAGCAGCATGCCTTCTTTAGAGATGAAACGCTGATATTTTATAAGCAATTTGGGTCCAGATGTTAACATAGGAATTATCTAGCACTACATTCTATGGCTTCCCACGTGAGCACTGCTGGACCAACATCTGGGAGCTGACATGTTCCCTGTGAAATCTCCCTTGTTACCCCACCCAATGGAAAATGTATTAGAAGATCCAGTGCCTGGGTTCAGCTTCCACCATGTCCTTAGATAGCCTAGCAATGTCTGATGTGGCTATTTTCTCTTGGAACAAAAACATTCACTATGATGGATACTGAATCTTTTTCATAATTCTATATGCTATTTTTATTATTCTAACAAGATAGAAATTGGATTTAAACAAAAACAATAAATATTCTCAGGTTCTCTTTTTACAATTTAAAAAGCCTTAGAACTTTTAAATATTACATTAGTATGAATAGCATTTCGAATCATTGTAAACCTTCAACATAACTGATAATGATAATTGCTTTTAACGGCACCTATAATTTGTACTTTATAGGAAATAGAATATAAAAGTGATCATTACAAATTACTTAAGGATTTCATTGGTTTTCCAAGCCATTATTATGCAAGTAATAATGCATTGCTTTCTAATATACAAAATAAAATTAGTATACATTCTCTCAGTGAATATATGTGACCTTAATTATAAGACATATTTACATATGATCATACACACAGAGAGCTTTTTAAGCATATGACAGTGTCTACCAAATTCGGTCTTCAGAACCACCTATGAGGTAAGTACTTCTGATCTTCATATTACATGAGGACACAGGCAGACAAATTGGCTGACGAATATTCAGTAGAGCTTTTTTGTCTTGACAGGAAGAAAAAGAAAGGAAATCCATATGTGTCTGCTGAGGCTCAGAAAACAGGTTGGTTAAAAACTCTATCTACAGGGGAAAGGCTAAGGTCCGTGTACATTTATGGGACGGTTGCTACCTAGCTTAGTCGGAGGACACTTGCCTAATATGTATAAGATCCTGGTATCAGTACCCTTTATCTGTGAGTGATAAACCCAATATACTAAGGGCTGCTCAAGACTGTAACTAGAACTAAGTCATGTCCATAAAGTCTTTACATGCATAGCTCTGAGAAAATGTAATTTATGTATTAGGCATGGTGAGGGATTATATTCAATAATTATATTGAATAGAATGGCCACTATTTTGCTTTGGGAACACCATAAAGTGTTTCAGTTTCTTTTTTTCTTGCCATGATAAAATAATCTGAAAGAAGGCAACTTAAGAAAGAGGGATTGTTTCCATTCACAGTGCACAGCCCAGTCCATTGTGGTGAAAAGTAAAGACAGCGGGGAGCTGAAAGCAAACTGGTCACACTGCATCCTCTATGGAAAACCACAGAGGAATGAATGCAGACTGCTTCCCAGTTCCCCTTCTGCAGCTCAGGATCCCAGGCGGAAACTGGTGCCATCATGTTGGCTGGGCATTCCCATCTTAGTTAATACAATCAAGATAATCCCCCCACCACATGCCCATTCTCCAGCTGAGTGAGTCTATCTGTCAAGTTGTCGGGAACACTAACCTTCACTGGAGGGTAGCATACAGAGAGGCAGACAGGAGGATGCTTCATTTCCAGGCAGTGAGTGCTGTGTAAGAACAGCATGTAGTTTAAAAGATGAATTGCTTCTGGAATTTTTCTGTTAAATATTTTTGGGCCATGGTTCCTTTTGTTTTTGGAACATAAGCTGTAGGTAAAAGGAGACCACTCCCTGGTTTGGAAAAGAGATAAAGTTCCATTACCTTTGAATAAGCAAAACTACAACGAAGAAATTGTCTAGTCTATCATCTACTTCAGAGCTTTCAGGCTACCATGTCTGTATTTAGCGTGAGCCCCATCTCTTTAAATTCTGTTCTTTTCATTTTTGTATGTGTGCTGCAAATTAGATTACCACACTATCATCAAGGAGTGACAGCAGTCCTGTCTGTGAGCTGAATATGTGCTTAGCCTGGGTTCTAGTCTTAGAATCAAAATAATATAGACAGGGCTAGTGAGATGGCCTGAGTTTGATCCCCTGGGATTACAGGTGAATACTACAACCGACATGTATCTTTAAAATTCTCCAAAAAAGCACATGGACCCTGCCTGGTCCATTCCTCAGTTTCCCAGAAAATACAGTAAAGGCCTGAAGATTCTGAGGAAAGGCTGAACCTAAATGGCAGCTGTGTTGTCTCTTCTGGGGTTTGAGGGTATGTGACTGACAGGAAATGTACATGATTATTTCAGGGCTTGGAAGCAACATCCATTTAATTAATGTGGGGGGGTGTTTGTCTATGCCTGTTGCCTACAGGGTTAAGAAGAGGGTGTTGAATCTTCTGGGACTGGAGTTTCGGATGGTTGTGACCTGCCCTGTGGGTGCTAGAAATCAAAACTGCGTCCTGGAAGAGCAGCCTCTGCTCTTAACCACTGACTCACCTGTCCAGTCCACAAAATACATTTATACCATCAGTGGGAGCCAGTCATGGCACTCAGGAAGCAGAAGCAGGCAAATCTCTGTGAGTTCAAGGCTAGCCTGGTCTACATAATGAGTTGCAGGGCAGCTAGGGCTATGTAAAGAGACCCTATTTTTTTAAAAAATAAATAACTAAAGCTAATGGTGGGTAATGTACACATTGAAGAACCTGCCTCATCATGCTGTGCTCAGCACACAACCAAAGATCTATGGCTGTGGGTTTGTCAGCACTCTGCAAGAAAACTGACTTCTGACATACTGAAGAATACATGGGTATGTCAATTACATGCCTGATGCCTGGTTTCATATCCTCTTGATTTCAGGCTGTTGGAAGCAGATTAAATATCCCTTTGCCAGGCATCAGTCGACAGAATTTACCATCAGCTACGACAATGAAAAAGAGATGACACAAAAGTTGGATCTCATTACTAGTGATATGGCGGGTGAGTGTCATATCCCAGGGACAGTGCTCTGAGGAGGTTCTGCTTGTGGGAGACTTGAAACAGGGCAGCAGTAGTAAGGAAGGTCCTTTATTATAGCAGAAGTGTGCTCCCCAATTCCCCCAGCACTCTATGAAGAGTTTCAAGCTGACCCAAAGATGTTAGTCAGTGGTCCCTTCTCCTGAGTTGAGCACACCTCCAGGGCACATAATGGTCGTAGTGAGGGGCCCACAGCTCTGCTAGTCTCTGCAAACTAGTTGTTGTTGTTTTGTTTGTTGTTTGTTTGTTTGAGACAGGGTTTCTCTGGGTAGCGCTGGATATCCTGGAACTCGAGTTGTAGACCAGACTGGCCTCAAACTCATAGAGATTCGGCTGCCTCTGCCTCTCAAGTGCTGGGTGGAAGCTCTTAGTTAATGTTTGCTACTCAGGTTTTTATTAAAGGATGGGGAATAAAGGACAAGAAAGACTAATTGGATGATGAATGGATACATCTCTGGCCTTTGAGAAGACCCAGTTAGAATAAGGGCCTGCCTGGGTCAGAATGGTTCAGTATCTCTGAGAAAGCATCAGTGTGTCTTGCTTCCAGTTTTATTTCCTGACGTCACTCTTCTTCAGCCTGCCCCCAGACTTACTTCAGACTGCTAGTATGTAGGTTCTGAGCGAGACTTCCACAGCCCCCATGATCTAACAGATGGCTAACACAGCTCATGCTAGAAACATGGCTTCCCGTCCTGACTCCATTGCCCAGCAGCTGTGTGATTTGAGGAAAGTTACTTGGTGTCCCTCTGCTTTGTTTCACGTTGTGATGTGGCTACCTCATTTTTAAAAAGACCTGAATTGTCTTACTGTCTTAGAAAGGATTTCATTATCTGGACACCCATCTTAGCCCAGACCGGTTGCTTATCTATTATTCATACCATTAAACGACCCATATTGTTCAGTCCTTGAGGGTAGATGTCTCAGCTGGCTTCCAGTGTTCTCCAGAATCCCAAAGAAGCAGACTCTAGAGCCAGAGACCACACAGACTTACTAGCAGGAGCAAGCAGGCAAAGAGAGAGCAAGCTTCCTTCTTCCATGTCCTTTATATAGACTGCCAGTAGAAGGCATGGCCCAGATTAAAGGTGAATCTTCCAACCTTGGAGATCTAGCTTAGAAGTGAGTCTTAACACTTCAAATGGTTTAATGTAATTAGGAAAACATTCCTAACAGGTGTGCCCAGCCATTTGTGTGTTCTTAATTCTAGATGTAGTCAAGTTGACCCAAAGGTGGTCATCACACCCTCTGGGTTTTCTCTACCTCCAAACTTTACAAAGGCCAGTTTGAAAGTTACTCCTAGCTGGGCCTAATAGCCAACACCTGTAATCCCAGCACCAAGGGATGCTTGGGATTACAAACTGGGCATGGAGTTGCATGTCTGTGGTCAACCCTGTTCACCGAAGGCTTAGAGGCAGGAAGACCACAAGTTCAAGTCTAGTTGAGGTTGTGTAACAAGACCGTCTATAAGTAAATGCCCCTCTACAAAACATTTTCCCTCCAACCGAATCAATCCACTCTCAGAGGTCTTATGGCCCTTGGCGGCTTCCTGAAGCACGTGGTATTATGGTGGTTTAAGACCCAGCTGCAGCATCTGACTTTCATTTCGTATGTCTCATGGAACCTGAGGTGCTTTAATCACCAATGGAGATGGAGTGGAAGAGAAAGCATACCCTGCGGCAACCTCCTGCCTCACTCTCAGGTCAGCTGGTGTACTAATGATGTTCATTTGGTTTTAGATTATCAGCAGCCTCTCATGATTGGCACAGGGACTGTCACGAGAAAGGGCTCTACCTTTCGGCCCATGGACACAGACACTGAAGAGGCCAGAGTGAACCCTGAGGCCAGCGGCCACTATGACTGTCCTCACCGCCCAGGCCTCCATGAGTATGCACTGCCCTTGACGCACTCGGAGCCTGAGTATGCCACACCTATCGTGGAGCGGCACCTGCTGCGAGCTCACACCTTCTCCACACAGAACGGTTACCGAGTCCCAGGGGCCAGGCCCACTCACAAACACTCCCTTTCCTCTGGAGGCTTTCCTCGTGCTGCAGGAGCCACCCAGGTTGAAAGCTATCAAAGGCCAGCAAGCCCCAAGCCTGTGGGTGGTGGCTATGACAAGCCTGCAGCCAGCAGCTTCGTGGACAGCAGAGACCCCTCCTCTCAGTCACAGGTGACTTCCGGGGGGAATGATGGTTATTCGGCACCCAGAAATGGTCTTGCATCCCTCAACCAGATGGCCATGACTGCTCTTTTGTGAACCCAATGTGAAAGAAACCTGCTGTGGTACTGAGCGCGCGCCGCTGCGAGGCACTGGAAGAAGTGTGCGAGCATGCATGTGTGACTCTTCAGGATCCTAGAGACAACCTCACTTACTGTTTACAGAACTGTGCAGCTGGTTTTGTTCCAACCTTTCCAGCAGAGCCGATTGGTTTCTGTTGTGCTAGAACAAGGAGACTTTCCTCATTTGTCTGTGATACTGTGCTGTAAAATGTGAGATTTGTACACCTATAGTTAACACGAATTAATGTAACGGAGTTTGTGGTGTTCGTTTTCTATGCAGGGCTTAAGGAGAAAACACTTAAGGATTTGCACAGAGGCAGCCTGTCTTCATGCTCCTCAGTGCGTTTGATTATCTGATTCTATAAGCAGCGGGTCTGTTTAAAACCCTCGCTGGTTGTGGTGGCTCGTTTTCTTTTTGATAAAGTAAAAGCATTTTTACCATTCTTTCTCCGGGAAGAAATGAAATTACTTGAACCATGTAAAGCGCACTGGGGTGGGTGATTGCTAGCAATGGTGGCCCATTTATGCAAGCAAGTATACCACTTCAGTAGCTGCAGCCTGCTTTCTTAGACTTTCCTTGAGAGGAGTAGGGTAGCCTAGTGTCCGGGGGCCTGCGTGGGACCCAGCTGCACCCTGAGGGACCACATTCCATAAGGAAGGGGCTTAGCCTACTGCACAGTGTTCCTAAGCAGATCTGCCTTTTCAGGGTGCTGAGACTCAAGGCAATCCACACTGTCCATCCACACCTTGTAATGAAGGAGGCACAGGCGTTTAGCTCACGGCAGGAATATCAAGTATTTCTAAACCTCAGATTTAAAATGCAGCTGAGCCCAGAAGCCCTACGTCTTACAGCTTTCTCCAGAAATAATGCATGTGGGTAACTGCCATTGTCCCTGGAAAACTCTGTTTGAAATATGTTCTTGCACGTGTTGAAGCAGAGCTTTCCTAGTGGAGAGCAAGTAGCTGTCCTGGGGATGTAAAAAGCAGCTTTCCCCTGAGTATGGACTCAGGATACTCATAGAGTAGCCCAGGTCTCAGCTGTACCTCATGTTTTGTGTTGTTTTCCCCCGAGTTTACTTTGTGAATGAACTGGGGAGCTTTAACCTCTTTTTGCCAAAGAGGAAAAACTGTGTGTCTTGTTTATTAAAAGAAAACATGGACCAGAAACAACAACGAAATCCTTTCCCCCCAAAATGTATTATAATCCTATTTGTGTGATTGTCATTTTCTGTGAATTCTATCTATGTTAAAATAGGGTGCTGAAAGTTCATGGCACAGTATCTGCTGGTTATAGTGGAGGTTAAACCATTTATGTTATGGAGTTTACATGATTTTGTGTGTATACTAATTGTAATAAACTATGCCAAATCAGAGAGTCCCCAAATTCTATTTGGCCCCTGCCTGCTGGGCTAGCAAGAGGCTCTCATCTTGTCACTGAATTCCCATGATGCAACTTGCAACTTTTTTTTCTTTTAATTCAGGTTTTCACATTTCCCAGGCTATCTGTCAATTCTCAGTGTAGCCTAGGATGACCTTGGATTTCTTATCCTCCTGTATTTGCTTCTCGAGTGTTGGGATTACAGAGTGCAACCTCACATCTGGTTTTACTTTTTCTCTTGTAAGAGGATTTGGTTATACTGTAGAGCATCTAATACGTGGTACCCAGTCACCTTGGTAAGGATGGTTTTTCCTAGAGATTTGTAGAAAGTATGATTTAAACTGTCCCAGGGACAACTTTTGATGTCGTTGGCTAAAAATTCCACAGAGAAATATACCTATAATCTTCCAAACTTTAAGGCAGTACAACTCCTAAGTATGCAGCAGTGGTTCACTGCAGGAAAATCAGTGGAGCAGATCCATAAGAAGCCTAGGCAATAGTATGCAGACAAGTTAGAGAAGCTTATAGTGAAACCCCAAGCTCTTACAGAATATTACACAACTGCATATGCTTCTGGCCCTTGTCCCAGATTCTCCTCATTTCATCAAAATGCTCAAAATACAGGATGGATCACAGATAGATAAAAGACTTTTATAAAAGCTTCCTAAAGTTGAGCAATGAAAACCCCCTTAAACACAGTAGACAACCTACTGTGGAAGGAACATCTAGAACCAGATAGAAGCCGCTCTCTGGAAAGGTACTTCATTGAACTAGAAAAAGGTTCAACTTGGATGGACAAATTTGCATACAAAACAACCTCCTTCCAGTATCTCCACAACCTAAGGTTTTTGTTTTTTTTTTTTTAATTTTTATTTTATGTGCATGTATCTGTGTATCATGTGCATGCAGCACCCATAGAAGCCAAAAGAGAGAGATGGATCACCAGGACTGTTGTACCATATCTACCTCTTCAACTCTGGTTTTGGTTTAGGGATTTTTCGTTTATTTGGTTCTTTTGTTTTGTTTAGTTTTTTGGGTTTTTTGGTTGGTTGGTTGGTTTGGTTGTTTTGTTTTGTTTTGTTTTGAGATAATGTCTCTCCATGTAGTCCTAGCTGCCCTGAAACTCTATGTAGACCAGGCTGGCCTCAAACTCATGGAGATCTATCTACCTGGCTCTGCTTCCAGAGTATTCAATTAAAGACATGTACCACTATGCCTGGCTACTCAACTTTTAAAGACTGTCCAATATTAGATTCCTATACATCAGTGGTTCTCAGCCTGTTGATCACAACTCCTTTGGAGGCATGGGGGATCCTTTCACAGGGGTTGCCTGAGGCAATTTGAAAACGCAGATATTTACATTATAACTCATAACAGCAAAATTACAATTATGAAGTAGCAATCAAAAATTATACAGAGCCGGGCAGTGGTGGCGCACGCCTTTAATCCCAGCACTCGGGAGGCAGAGGCAGGTGGATTTCTGAGTTCGAGGCCAGCCTGGTCTACAGAGTGAGTTCCAGGACAGGCAGGGCTACACAGAGAAACCCTGTCTCAAACCCCCCCCTCCCAAAAAAATGTATAGGGTTGAGAGGTCATCACAGCATGAGGTGGGTTGCAGCATTAGGAAGGTTGAGAACTCCAAGTAGCAATTAAACTTTACCTCAAAACCTTGACAGCCAGGTGCGAGTATTCACAGGGTCTACAGACAATCTTATAGGGTAGAAGGAAGCCTCCTTCATGACAACAGAGAAGCCATGAAAGTATACAACGTTCCTTGAGAGGAGGCATTCCTATAGTAGGATTCCCTAAATCTCTCCAAGGTGATATGGAGACTTGTGCTGCTGCAAAGGTAACCTGAACCATCTTACTCTTCTTAAAGTTAATGGCAACCTTTGTCCACCTGCCACCTCCAGCTCTTCGTAAAAACAGAAGAACGCTGGACAATGGTGGCACACACTTCTTTAATCCCAGCACTTGGGAGGCAGAGACAGGCAGATTAAATTCAAGGCCAGCATTGTCTACAGAGTAGGTTCCAGAACAGCCAGGGCTACACAGAAAAACCGTGTCTTGGGGAAACCAAAATTAATTAATTAATTAACTAATTAAAGAAAAAGTAGAAGAGTTCAATCAACTGTAGCCTTAGTTAAACCTTACCAGGCTATGTCAAGCAACTCTGGAGCTTTGGAGCCTTGAAACAATCCATTCCCCACAGCCCTTGGAAGAACTCAAGCTACCTCAAAGTGCTGCCTAAGGACTTTTGTCTGACTTCTGACTTCAGCCACTTATGACATTAGTTGCCATTATTCCCTCTTGTTTTTTTGTTTTGTTTTGTTTTGTTTTTTGTTTGTTTTGGCTTGTGTTTGTTGTATATGCTTGTAAAGTTTGTTTTCCAGACTCAATCTGTCTGGAGTCAAGCTTAGGTTCACCCAGGCTTATTCCTCTAACCTCATCTCCATTTAGATCAAGTGTCCAAGGATGCTATTTTTCCAGTATAGGGACAACAAATCTATTCTGCAAACACTTCCAGAAGGTGGACCTCCACCCTTCAACACCCCTAAGAAATAGGGAGGAAGATATCCTTGCAGAGAGACTAAAGCAGAAATTGGGTCCTCATTGGGCTAAGAGACTATAGGTTCTAAAGTCCTTAATCAAAACCTGTTCAGCTGTTTGCCAGGACCGCATTCCTCCCTTGACAATGAAAAATGTATCTCTTATCCCATTTCACAGGGGGAAAAAAAAAGTCCTATCCAGTATATGAAGACTACAGTACCCCCTAAGGAAGGCAGGCATCTAACATGATGTGCTGGTTTGAATTGGTTTGGCTCCCACAGACAATGCTTGCTCCATGGGGAGTGGCACTATTGGGAGGTGTGGCCTCATGGGAGTAGGTGTGGCCTTGTCAGATGAAGTGTGTCACTGTGGGGATGAGCTTTGGAGGTCTCCTAATGCTCAAGCTCTGCCTAGTGTGACAAGAGAACCTCCTCCTGGCTAACTGTGTATCAAGATGTAGAACTCTCCAGCACCATGCCTGCCTGCACACTGCCATGCTTCCCACCATGAGGATAATGGACAGAACCTCTGAACCTGTAAGCCAGCTCCAATGAAACATTTGCATTTATAAGAGTTGTCTTGGTCATGGTGTTTCTTCACAGCAAAAAACCCAAACTAAGACATATGGGAAAATCTTTTTAAATGTTGAGGGAGAGAATTCTCACCTACCATTCACCCAACATTTAATGGGCATGAAAATGCTCCAGTAACCCACTAATACCTCCTCTTTCCTCTGTCCTGCAGAGTGAGTGCAATCTCCCTATGTTGCTCTCATTCCCTAACCCTTTTTTTTCTTCTAATTAATATTGTGCCTGACCTTCATTATTTTAAAAGTTATGTTTATATTATTTTTATTTTGTTGAGACAGACTTTCGGGTGCCACAAGATGCCCTCTGACTCTCTATGTTGTTGAAGATAACCTTGAACTTGTGATCCTTCTGCCTCAATCTTCCATGTTAGGACAGGCACATTGCAACCATGTCCTACTTTCAAGTGTGTTTCCATTTGTCGCCACTGGAATGAAAGCTCTCTCACCTCCGCTATCACCAACTCTAATGATCTATACTAAATAAAACTGTTCACAACTTTCACATAAGACCATCTAGCTTGGCCAGAAGGCTTATCTCAAACCAACCAACCAACCAACAAAAATAAAAGAACCATTGTTTTGTATGTTAACTTAAAATTTTAACTTTACCCAGCGCTGTGGGTAAAGGCACTTGCCATCAAACTTGAAAACACAACCCCTTTTCTCTCACAAAATAAAAGTTTCAATGTGCCAGGGACTTATCCTAGCACCCAATTTCCTGAGGAAGGCAGGAATAGGTATGGAGTCAGTGATGGGGCCTTGCAATCGGGGCCAAAGCTGATTTATTTCGGATGATTCTTCTGTCTTTAACTCTTTGCTATTCTGTGACTAAAAGCTACTTACTTTTGGTAATTCTTCTGTCCTTAACTCTGCTGTTGTGTGGCCAATAGCTGCTTGCTTTTGGTAATTTTTCTCTTCCTTTAACTCTGCTATTCTAAGGCCAAAAGCTGATGGCTTCTGGTGATTTGACTCCAACTGATAACAGCAGCAGAACTAGAAAAAGGCTTAGTTTCTCTCTGGCTCAGGGGCCCCTTGCTGGCCAGGTGGGAGGCCTGGAGTTTGTTAGCTGTTTGTGAGCCCGAGAGAAAAGAAGAGGAAGAAGGAAAATTAAAGTGCGCACGCACACACACACACACACAGGCACACACACGCACGCACACGCACACACGCACACGCACACACACACGCACACGCACACATACTTTGGCTGGGCCTGAACACCTGTCTTATCAATTCTACAAGTGTTCATGCTTACTTATATACATACACCTATACCTACACACATATGTACGCACGTACATTTAGACAAACAGATATATACATTTAGTGGATGGGGCTGAGCCTCAAATGCCACACTTTATTTCTTCTCTTTGGCCTTCTTACACCCTCTTAGACAAAAGTTCTTCATAAAATTATCTCACAGATAAAATGTTACACAAAAGAAGAGTTACAGAGGATGGTGATAGCTCAGTTCAAAGCAGTGCTTCATCCTGTAAGCTCATTACAAGTTCAAAGCAACAGTTTCACATGGCCTCGCTTTATCATAGTGCACACCTGTGGCTTCATCCTTGGCCCTGACCTAGAATGAATGTTTCTCCTTGGTCATAAATTTGTTCCAAGACTGCTTTCTTATCCTAGTGCAGTTAGTTCATGATGCATGAGTGCTTACAGAGCTCTATTTGCAGCTTTATTTTATAGGGGGCTTGGGATTATTTGTATCAATTTAAGAGTTCTATAAAATCATTATCAGGAATTGTGAAACCATCAATTCAACTATACAGCATTATTGCATGAGAGTTAATCTTCATGTTGCTCTGCTGAAAATTTACCCAATAGGGTGGGCTGATGCCCAGGAATCATTAGGCTATGTAATAGTGACAGGAAAGGCATATCAGCAGCAAGAAGCAATCCTGAGATAAAGTCTCTGGTCACCTCAAATCTCAGAGCTCACCCATTGAAGGCTGTGCAAAATGGGAGGCCATCTCTAGAAAACTCATTTGCATGCCTTAGTCTTTCCTAGATGGCTTCTGACATCAATGTAATTAGATTTACAGAGGCTTAAGCCTAAGGGCTGGAGAGACAGACAGCTCAGTAGTTAAGGTGACTCTCCCTGTCCTTGGAAATCATCTGCTGATATAGTCAAGGAGGGCAAAGGGAACAGAGATGTCAAACTGCCATGGGGGGGGGGGCTTTGGGGGGTGTTGGAAGCCCTGTGAATGATCACACCAGGACCAGCTGTAGAGAGACAGAAACACTTTACTTGGGGTGATTTAAGACTTATATAATTTGGGAGACTGGGGGTAGGAACATCCAGGATGGGCAAAGGTCATTGGCTGAAAGATTAGGATACCAAAATGCCTCATTAACATGGGGAAACATTTCTTGAATCTCAGATGCTAGCTGAATGAATGTGACATTCCTTAGATAGAGGCAGCTGTGCGGGTTCTGAATTCTCCAGACAAGGTCAGAGAAACCTGCCAATGAAGGGAGTCCTCCATATTGCACCGAGCTCAGAAACTATCCAGTCAATGGTAGACTTTGACCTTAATTAGCAGTGTTTTCCCACAGTTAAGAACACTGGCTGCTCTAGTGGGGAACCTGAATTCAATTTCTAGTACTCATATGGTAGTTCATAATGGTCTGTAATTCTAGTCCCAGTAACTAACACCCTATTCTGACCTCTCAGAACACCAGACATGCTCATGGTACATAGATATGTATATGGGCTAGATACTCACATATATAAAATTAAATAAATAAATCTTTCTAAAAAATGGTCTACGTCATTCCTCATCCATAGTTAAATGTTTAAAATCAACAAGAACATTCTTTTCAAAGTCACTAGGGGACCCTGAATCTAGATGCGCATTAGCATTATTTTAGTTTGGAGGGTGTGCTGGGTAGTTTTATGTAAGCTTGACATAGGTTAGAGTCATCTGGGAGATGGGAACCTCAACTGAGAAAAGGCCTCCACAAGATCAGGCTATGGAAAGCCTGTAGGGCATTTTGGTGATTGATGTGGGAAACACAGCCCATTGTGAGTGGTACCACCCCTGAATTTATGGTCTTGGATTCTATAAGAAAGCAGGCTGAGCAAGCCATGGATAGCAAGCCAGTAAGCAGCGCCTCTCCACTGCCTCTGCATCAGCTCCTGCCTCCAGGTTTCCTCCTTGTTCCAGTTCCTGCCCCTGACTTCCTTCAGTGACAGACTATGATGTGGAAGTGTAAGCCAAATAAACCCTTTCCTTTCCAACTTGTTTTTGGTTGTGGTGTTTCATCACATCAATAGTAAACCTAACCAAGGCAGGGGATTTCATTTGTTTGTTTCATTTCTCATCTTAAGGCCAATTCTCATTATATAGCCCAGGGTGGTTTCAAACTCACTATGTAGCCTAGGCTAACCTCAGACTCTCAGCAGTTCTCCTGACTTAGCTTCCAGGTACTGGGCTTTTAGGCCTGAGCAACCATGCCTGGCTGATTATTTCTTTTGAGACAGGGTCTTGCTGTGTAACTTTGGATGCCCTGGAACCAATCTGTCGAGTATGCTGTCCTCAAACTTGAGAAATCATCCTGCCTCTGTGTCTCATCTGCTGGGGAATAAGCATTCACTACTATGCTGCAATTGCAGGCTTTCCACCGGTGCCCAAGTTCCCTGAAATAGTAACTTTGAGACTGAATTATATATGAAATGAAGAAATGCCTAGGCCAATAGTTTTGGCTTGTTCTCCAACTAGCTCATAACTTAATTACCAGTTTATTCTATTCTATGTGTACCACATGGCTTGTTACCTCTCTTCGGAGTTCATGTAACCATCTTCCGCAAAGTTCTGGGATGAATCCCTTGATTCTATTTTCCAGAATTTTCTCTCTCTCTCTCTCCCAGATGTCTCACCTTCTACTTCCTGCCTTGACTCATTGGCCATAGGCTTCTTTATTGACAGGTGAATGCTTTACAGTATACACAGTGTATAAGACTCTATACTATGACTGTTTAAAGCTGATTTTCTTTAGGGATTTGAAGAGAGCCCTGTGTGGCTCGAATTCACTGAACCCCTTACCTGGATCTGCAATGATCTCTCATAGACTTGCTACCTCAGATCATGGCAGAT
>JADRCH010000288.1:737970-748962 GCA_019843965.1 Rhynchomys soricoides
AGGAATCAGGAGGAAGTGGCCAAATAGAGGAATAGGCCTTTTTGGCTAACTATAAAATGTAATCTAATGGTTTAGCAAGGAGGAAGGGAGAGTGAAGGTCAAGGCCTGCCAGAGACTTGTTTACCTTGCTTGGACCTACTAGAGCCTTTAAGGGTGGATGAGTGGGCTGTTCTGATAAACTCTCCACAGCTAAGCCTTAACTAACAGGTGAGCACAGAGAAACAGAGTTTTTCTGTGTTCTGAGTATTATCACCAATGATCAGGCAATGATATGACAAATCTGATTTCATTGGTGCCACCTTATGATATGGGAGCATAGATTGTATTTTGTTGCTTATAATTTTGTCTGTAAGACATTTACTCTGATGAGAAACACTGACCCAACAACCTAGGCTTTTGGAATGTCCCTCTGGGCTTATTATTGTTGTTTAAACTTTAATTAACACCTGTGATCAATGTAGAAAACATCTAGAAATGAAATGGTCTGATAACTTCTTCTGGACTCCACAGGCACCAGAGGTCCTGAGTTCAATTCCCAGCAACCACCTGGTGGCTCACAACCGTCTGTAATGGGATCTGATGCCCTCTTCTGGTGTGTCTGAAGATAGGTACAGTGTACTCATATGCATAAAATAAATAAATCTTTAAAAAAATGGTCAGGAGACTGGAGATATGTCTCAGTGGTTATGAAAACTTATTGCACTTCTAGAAGACATGAGGGACTAAGTTTCATTCCCAACACCCACATCAGATGGCTCATAACTCCTATAGCTCCAGGTCCAAGGTATCTGATATTATGTTCTGGATTCTGCCAGCACTCACATATACATGACGCCTATTCACACAGACATACACATAAATTGAAAAAAAAAAAATCCTCAATTGGCATTTTTATATATGTTATCTCGATATACGTGTGTGTGTGTGTGTGTGTGTGTGTGTGTGTTTCTTTAATGTCTCATGTATCCCAGGATGGCCTTAACTTGGCTCTTTAGTTGAGGATGTCCTAGAACTTCTGATCGTCCTGGTTCTAGCTCCCTAGTGTTCAGTTTTGTAGGTGTGTCACAGACATTATGCTTAGTTTTTATGTGTGACGGATACAAATTCTCCTTCCTAGTGCTCAGTTTGTAGGTAGGTGACTTTCTGCTGAATTTATGTGGTGATGGGTATTGAGCCCAGGTTGTCCTGCATGCTAAGTATGGGTTTTTGGGGGGATGGGGTGGGGGGAGGGGGGAGCTGGCCAGAATCTCCTAGATCCCAGGCTAATCTCAAACTCCCTATGAAGCTGAGCATGGACTTGAACTTCTGATCTTCCTCTTTCCAAGCCCTTCCTAATTCTGGGATTACAGACAAGCATTACACTTGTTCCTTTTGATTTTGGTTTGATAGAGTCAGTCTCATATCGGTCAGCTGGCAGGGAGTTCATTGTGTTTCTGAGGATGCTTTGGAATGCCTGACCTTTTGACCTCCCTTTCACCCCCTTGTAGCTATTGATCACCATTAAAAACGTCAGAACTGTTTTAAACCTAGGCTCCATCGATCCTTGTGCCATTCAGAAAAAATAAAAATAATGTAAGTGAACTATAACACTAAAGGCCTGTATGTTCATCTGTAGTTCCCTTCTCTCTCTTCATGGCTTATTAAAGAATGAAGAGAGGGGCCTGAGTCATGACTGACACTGTGTGACCCCGAACACACGGTATAACCTCTCCAGTCTTCAATTTATCCATCCTTAGAAGGAAGCTAGTTGTTTTAATGCTCAAAAAACCCCACCACTAGAGGGTTAAATGCAGCTTTGGGGATCTCTCGCCCCCTACTGGTGCTTTCTCAAATTGCACCTACCTTTCTAAGCTTAAAATCAGTTTTAGTGTCTGTTTGACATTTACCCAAGTTTCCTTGTTACAGACCATTCATCCATCCTCCTAGTTAGAAGCTACGGGTTTTTTCTTTTATCAAATACAAAAAATAAAGCCTTTACATACGTTTATATCAAGCCTTTGTTGTTCAAATCTTGACTTCTCTCTGTGTTGTGCTTTGCTCACTATGATGGGGTTTTGTAATTTTTTTTTCTTTTTGTGGTTCTGTTTTCATTAACTGTACATGAAAAGTTTTTTATTATGTTTTATATGGGTATGGTGCATGCCATGCCTTTTGTATGGTAGTCAGAGCCATTCTGGAGCTGAACGTCTTCCTCTATTATGGGTTCCAGGTTGTCTTTATGGGGTGATGTGTGTGTGTGTGTGTTCTCATGCCATGAATTTTGTATGGTGGTTAGAGGATAGCCTTCAGATGTTGAATGTCATCCTCTACTGTGTGTTCCAGTAATCAGACTCAAGTCATCATGCTTGAGGCAAGTGCTTTTACCCAGAGCCACCTTGGCCCCTCCCTTTATATATGTTAAGGCTATTTTAAGTAGGTGTATACAAGGTGTGGTGGTTTGCAAAAGAATGGCCCTAATAGATAGGCTCATATTTGAGTATTTCCTCCCAGTTGGTGCAACTGTTTGGGAAGGATTAGGAGGTGTGGCCTTGTTGGAGGTGTGTAACTAATGGTGGGCTTTGAGGTTTTAAAAGGCCATTCATTCTCAGTTAGCTCTGTCATGCTTGTGGATCAGTGTATAAGCTCTTAGCTACTGCTCTAATGCCATGCTTGCCTGCTGCCATGCTCTCTGCCATGATGGGTATGGCCTCTATCTAAAAATGTAAGCCCCATATAAACTCTTCTGTTAAGTTGTCTTGGTCATGCAATGATGTCTTTATCACAGCAACAGAAAGTAACTAAGTTACAAGGTTAGAATTATTTCAACTCTGTAGTAAACTGTAAAACAAAAACAAAAAACCCTCTATTCCAAATGCTTTTTGTCTTAAATCTGTTTTGTATTAGCATATCAGCTTTTGGGGGGCAAAATTATACCCAGGGTATCTTCCCTTTTTCCTCCTCTGAGTTTTGCATCCCTATAGTTAAGTATGCTTCTCATAAACATCCTTTTCCAAAGTCAATCGATTCCCTCATCTCTGCAACTAGGATATATATAAATATATATTCCTTGATCATATCCCCCCATCTTTGTCCTCCCTCCTGCCTTCCAAGTGATGGGCTTATAGGAGCATGCTACCATGAAGGCATAATCCTAACACTTCCGTGTGAATTAGTATTCTCTTACACCGAGTATCTTCAGTTAAGCTTTGCTAGGATTTAGCCCTAGCTACATGCCCACCAGCAGGATAAGTGGGGCTCCTCCTACTGCTTCAGGATATGGGGTGGTAATAGCAATCTCTAAGTTCGAGGTTTTAGTAGGAAAGAAAGGTGGGCTACTTTTTAATGTATTTTTAAAAAATGTGCATTGGCGTTTTGCCTGCAAGTATGTCTGTGCAGGGATATGGGATCCACTGGATCTGGACTTACAGTTGTGAACTGCCACATCGGCGCTGGGAATTGGCCCCAGGTTCTCTGGAACAGCAGCCAGTGCTCCTAACCACTGAGCCATCTCTCCAGTCCCCAATGGAGAGTTACTTTTACAAGGTATGGGCTACTTTACAAGATCAAGCAATCCAGGATCAGCATTCACCATCCTTTGGGGCACCCATTCAAAATATCTCCATGTATTTCAAGGCTCTACTCTCCCCCACTGGCTTTAAGGATTAGATGTTCTGGGAAAGCTCAATTGAATGCCCTCTTCCAGTCCTCTCACTGTAGGAGGGAGGCTTCCTAGAACCCTTTCCCCTTCCTGAGGAGGTCTAGCTCTCCTGTTGAAGTACTGGCAAATCTGATCACAGCCTCCCCACCTGTCCTTCATTAGCAGTTCACCAACACAACCTAATGGGAACAGCAACCTCTGCTGTTCTGACACTGTCATCATGTTTTCCTAACACCCAAATTGCTGAATGTCCTAGAGAATTCTCTTGGTGGATCTTTCCCCAGTTATACCCGAGGAGTCTCCAAGAACACCTCTCAACCTATTTCAAAAGGGTCACAGGTCCGAGTACCAGATCCTGTTCATAACTATTACTTATAACAGGGAATGACACAAACAAAACCAATACAGAAAAAAGGCCCATGTGTACAGTCTAATCTCCTAATGCTGCTGAACAGGCTTGCACCAATCCACATGCAAAGCACTGTTCACCGGGGAGGCCTGCCTGAGCCTATGACTACAGTTAGGGTTATTAAAGATTATTTTAATATGAGCTTAAACACAAAGAGTGAGCTCTGATGACAGATACACCATACATACAGTATAGAGGGTAGGCTCTCAGACACTTGTTTAGAGCACATTTTATAGGGCCAGAGTCGGTACCCATTGCCTAGCATGTACTAAAATTTCAAATGTCCTGTTGTTTATAGAGACATTTCAGGTGTGTGAATCTAATTTAAAAACGATGGTATCCTCCTGAAACCTCATTAAATACTAACCAGAAGCCACACACAAATGGCCCTCAGAATGACACTGTTGCCTACTATGCTCATAATTTTCTGTGTATGATCTCTGAAACATTTAGCAACCAAGCCATGCTCCTGTGTCAGCCCTGGAGGTATCCAGCTAAGAGGCCATCCTGCTTCAGATGAACAGCTCTTTTATTTATTTTTATTATCTTTAATCTTTATTTCTTACAGTCCAGTCATTACCCCACCCCCCACCCCATCCACCCTATCACAGTTTTTCATCTCATTCCTCATCCCAGTATCCAAAAGGATGTCCCCACCCACTCCCCCACGCTACCAGGCTTCCTCACTCCCTGGGGTCTGAAGTCTCTCGAGGGTTAGGAAGGTGCATCTTCTCTCATTGAGGCCAGACCAGGCAGTTAGTCCTCTGCCGTATATGTGTCAGGAGCCTCGTACCAGCTAGTGTATGCTGAGTGGTTGGTGGCCCAGTGTCTGAGAGGTCTCAGAGGTCCAGGTTAGCTGAGATTGCTGGTCTTCCTATAGGGTCAACTTCTTCCAGCCTTTCCCTAATTCAACCACAGAGGTCCCAGGCTTCTGTTCATTGGCTGGGTTTAACTATCTGCGTCTGTCTCGGTCAGTGGTTTGTGCAACAGGCTTATTAGCCGGTGAGATGAAAACAAGTGAGAAGGGTGGAGGCAAGCCGACCACCACTGGAGGAGGATGGACTGTGCAAACGCAACCTCAAGTACAATGTAGGGAGTCTTCCTGGCAGTCTCCATGACTCATGGGGTCCTTGTCCTGGTCAGTGGCCGACCATCAGCCACCTGAAAGGCACAGCTTCAGCCTGAATGCAGACAATCCCACTTTGAGGTAGCTGGGCCTCCAGACAGCTAAATGTCCTCCTGCTGGAGATGGCAAGAGATGTGTTCTGCTGCAAGGGTGGTTATGGCTCAAGACAACCTGAAAAACATTTATTGTCAAACAAAATATTTATCACTAAAACATAAAATACGCTTACCTTTTTATCTTCTTCTTCAAGGTAGATTGTAACCTCTCTAAAATACAACATAGATCAATAACGAATATGCAGATCCCTTTTCATATCTCACAAACCAAGCACTAGCCCGAGGGGATGAGTTTTGGAAGACTTTTCCTTAGAGAACTGAAGAATCCCTAGCTTCAATTGCCACAGGGCGCACACAGATGTGAGGACTAAGTCACAGCTCCCCAACGGCAGGAGGCAAGTATTTCTAATTGCTCATAATGTAAGACGGTTTCTGAGCTTATGAATGTTTACCAAAATGAGCTCACATGTAATTTGGAAAACTCCGAACTAGACATATGTAGATACATATGAAAGAATTTCCTTTCAAATACAAGGATTCATGTAACACTCCTTTCAGAGCTGTCCCCATTATGTAACTTTCGCTTTCGAGATCTGTACTCCAAAACCAAGCCAAAGAGACCAGAGTTCCTGCCATGTGCTAAATTTAAAACAGACTGTCGACCTAAGAGTTGACCCAACAGTTCCTAACTATCATATTTCTAACTAATTCAGATGAAACAGTCAAGACTAAACCATTCCTCTCCAACCTATAAATACCCTACCTCAGCATCTGGAGTCAGCCTTTGGGTATTTCATGACACACTGGTACAAGTCACAGGAGCTACTCAGAACCCACAATAAACCAAAATATTTAATGTGAAAGAGAAAACATTTATTTTCCTTCAAATCTGATCAATACCACTTTAATGTAGAAGATGTCATTTTTATTTACAGGCTAATTAAGAATATGAAACTCAACTAGATATCATACAATTATCATAAATTACCTTATATGTGAATCAATATATTTTTGTTTTGAAATATGAAAACAGCATAAGCCCACTGCTGTGGGGACTATTCCAGCACCATGGACAGGTTGTGTTATTTGTAATTGTTCAATTGTAATCAACAGACTGGCAAGATCTTCGTCTGTCTTAAATTTAATTTAATGATAATCCCTAACCCAAATGTGTCACTTCCATCATCAGGTTCAGAACAGAGAACTGCAGAAGACAACTTCGCACATTAAGTAGGAATCTGTCTGCACACACACCTCTCATGTTCTACTCAACACATTTTCATTATAATGGCTCTGCAACAGTTCCCCCTCACCCCCTCCCCACCCCCCACCCCCCGTTTTTTGGCTTTGTTCAAGAAGATTCAGTGTTATATGGGCATCTTTCCTATGAACATGAAATATAAAAACTACTTTTCACCTAGTGTTTTGGGAAAACTTTGACTACCTAGTTCATTCCTAGAGAGCACACATTCTGAAGTGAAGTCCCACTGGGCCTGGGAGAGTACCTGGATGCTCTCCTCAGAGCAGCATTCCAGCCACTGCGCGTGCTCTCCCTCACGTACTTCCAGAGAGCAGAGATGTAAAGACTGACCTGCCGACCCTTAATCTACTCTTCCTAAGTATACTCTGCACCCACCTCATACAGTCCCTCATAGGTGGCACACAAGAATGCCCATCTGTTTTCTAAAATTCTGCTTTCACATTTACTGTGAAGATCTTGAAAAATTCAAGGTTATAGCTTATATTTCCTAGCGATTCAGTTATAGGATATAAGGCATATAATCTCTGAAGAAAAAGGGAAAGAAAAGAGCCATGGTCATTCCCAGGCAAGGTTGAAAGCATATAAGAACAACATGGTTTCAGGTCAAAGCAGAAAATGTTTTCAGGTCTGTTACCATGAACACTTTTTTCTTAAATGAATACACTGGCTACCACCTACTCTGAAGGTCTCAAATCATGCATTGGGGTGTGTGTTTGACTTGGGAGAGATACATGAGGAAAAAACCAATCTTCCTTTTCAGAGGCCTAGCCTGTCAGGAGCAAACAGTGATATGTAACGTGTTTATTCATTTGTACAATTAAAATACTGACCTTGTTTACAGGCAATGTTACACTACAAGGTATCTCAGCATCAGTAACAATATACATACAAAGTGCACTTCTAGTTACCAGTTAACATGGAGATACTATGAAGAACGAAACCACCCATAGACCATAAATGAGCAACAGTTAAAAAGTAAATTTATAAATAGCAAAATCACAAAATAAAGTATATACATTTTATAGATTTAACTTTGAACAAATATATAATGCATTTGGGAAAAATGAGCATACCAAGAAAGAAGATACTGATATTGTAAAAGCCCAATATATGTAGGCTTCTCCCACTTAAGATTCCCTTAGCTGTAAATCCTTTAAGACAGTGACTTAGCAAAAATCACACCTCTCTAAATACAGTATTTTGACTTTGCCCAGCAGGGTGCAATGGTCTACAGGTCAGGGAAAGAAGGCAGCAGGCACACTGTGTGCTTAGTTCTGATACAAGAGAACTAATACATTTACAGAGTTTGCACACGAGTATTGCTTTAGTCAAACACGGGCTGATATGAAAACCAATATCCTCATTGTACCAAAATGTCTTTACCTCATCTTGCCCACCTTGGCCCCCGGCTTTATAAATGATTGGCAAGTCAGGTACTTAAAGCCAACTGCTGTTTGGACACAATGTATTTCATGACATAGTAATGTGCCTGACTATCACAAGACAAAGCTTGGGACCAACTAAAAAATGTATAAAACTGTCTTTTGTGGATTCCAGACAATCAACATTTGAGACTAAACACTAACAGTGTAATGCTCCAATATCATGCACACAGGTCAACATAATTGAAAACAAGGCATCCTCCACTTGTCTGTGTTTCCTTTAAAAATCCAAAGTCAAATGCACAGTAACTTTCCCCAAACTATTTCTAGAGCAGCACTGATTGATACAGGATTGCTTAAAGAAAACCATTTTGTACTGCAGTTAAGTAAACTGGAGAGCGAACTCATCATAATGATTTAGATAGTAATTAATTTAGATATCAGGAATGTACAATACACTTTTTAAAAAACCCTGAAACAAATTTTTCAGTTAAGCAAAAATGTCAACCTAGATTTTTGCAATCCACTGAGTTAAGTTCTGTCATCTGAAATTCCACAGTTATCCTTAGGGAATATATGGTATTATTTACTCCGCTGTATTTAAAGGGTACTTAGAAAATTCCAGTTAGCATTGTCCTGTTAAATATGAAAAGGCACCAAATGAAATAGCATTCACTTGGCCTGTAGAAGCCTGGTAATACCCCTTTGGGAAACACATGCTTTGGTGCTTAGATTCCAGGAAAATCAAAATAGCCTTCCATGCAATAGCTAATTAAGGTATACCACAGAAAACAGGGGTTTATGCACTTAGAATTGTTCACATGAAGCCCTGAGGTTCCCGCCTTTCTCTAGGCAACACACAGCCTCCCTGATCTTGTGCAGTCTTTGTCACCATCTTCTCTAGTGCCCCACATTCCACGAGTCTGACGAGCAGAGTGTCCGGGATGAATTAGTAGGCCTTCTTCTGATGCAGGCTGTTGAGATGAGCTGCTCTCGCAGCAGGGTCGTCCAGAGGGCTCTCACCCGAAGGCCCCATGGCCCCATTCTCATGCGCATCCCTCACTGTCTTCTTGTTATACCCTGGGAGACAAGAACAGAAGAAACACCACGTCTTTCTGGCGGAAAATGGTCAATGAAATTATTAGCAGTGAGATAAGGCAAACTAACATTGCCCTGATCAAATTAATAGTGCTTACAGGAATGCTTTCATGTTATAGCAGATAGGAAACATCATATACATTTCTAAAGTATTAACTATTGAAGCTACCGGAAAGTTGTAAAATAAGTCTATCCAGTTTTCTAAAAAACTTAGGGTTGACACTAAGTTATAAAAATCCAATTGTATTTATACAATTATCTACTGAAATACAAATATTTTAACTTTAATATTTTGCTTCCACATTATTTAACTTCAATTCATTGAACTATATGCTAGTTGACTGCTAAACAATCTGTTGGCAAGATAATGTCTAGCTAAATATTAAACTAAATTTTGGTTCATTTACCTATAACATATAATGGGGTTGTAAGTAGATAGGGTTGACTGTAACACCCATTAAGTAAGCTTAGGAAGATCTGTACTAAACAACAAGCAAGATGTATTTAAGCCTTGAGTGGTAGTACATGTCATTTCAACACCTGGGTAGCTAAGGCAGGAAGATCCCGTGTTCAAGGACAGCATGGTCTACACAGTGAGTTCCTGGCCAGCCTAGGAGTCCTAGGAATACCTTAAACCTACCAAAGATAAAATTTTCATTATCTGATTCACTTAATAGTGATATGCTGTATGGCATGCATTTTGGCTGAGTCATATTTCATGTTTCAAGTCTTTGCAATTTATATAGGTAAGAAAAGTTTTCTAACTTCAGTTATTAAAAAAAAAAAGGAAGAAACTTTTTTGCTTGTTTTTGTTTTCGAGACAGGGTTTCTCTGTGTCGCTCTGGCTGTCCTGGAACTCACTCTGTAGACCAGGCTGGCCTTGAACACAGAGATCCACCTGCCTCTGCCTCCTGAGTGCTAGGATTAAAGGTTTGTGGCCCATCCCCACCCCACCCTTGCCGCCCCACCATCACCTTGGAACAGGTTTTTTAATACCCACGACAGTAAATGACAATGGGGCCATGGAGAGTAGCTCAATACTACAGGGCTCTGAAAAGAATGTGACAATAGTCTACCTCCCGTCCTCCCCTCCCACCCCCCCATCCTAGATGGAGTCTCACTGAGGAGTTCTGGCTGGTCTGGAACTGACTTTGTAGACCAGGCTTAGCCTCAAACTCAGTTTCATCTATCTCGGACTTCTAAGTGCTGCTTGGTATTCATTTCTAAAAACATTTTTAACAGATTTATTTTTATTTATGTGTGTATATATGTACACATGTCTAAATACCTGTGGAGACTAGAAGGCATCAGATTCACTGGAGCTGAAGTTACAGAAGCTTGTGAGCTGCAGTGTGGGTGCTGAGAACTGAATTCTAGTCCTCCATAAGAGTGGCAAGTGCTTTTAACCTCTGAGCCACCATCTCTTTGGCCCTAGTAACTGGCTTTACTGAAGGTAGCTGGATTTGCATCTAGGTTTTTAATTACTCTGTCACAAGTGCATGTCCCAAGTTTCACAGAAGTCTAACTATCTTTTCAAATAACTGTCCATGTTCTTGAGTACCGCACTGAAATCCAGCAATGCAGAACTTGAGGAATTATCAATACACAGTTACATTACAGTTTTCTTGCCTAGCTTGTACTGTGATGGTCAATGCACACAACTTTGTAAAATTACATACAGGTCATATGAGAAACACTGGATCGCTGAAGCAATTCAAACGCTGAGTGTTTTACTGCATTATGGAAGAACTGTAGCAAGTCATGTGTCCATCCAGCTCATACAAACTTACATTTAAGAGCCAGTCAAGCTCATGAGGATTTAACGTGATGTTCTACAAAACATAATTTTCACTTAAGAGCTCATATTTCGGCAATAAATTCTCTCAACTGTCTTCTTTGAAGTAACAGACTATAAAATTTGAATACAATGTTCACCTGTCAGTCATTCTTCCAGAAAGTCAGTAATCTAACCAGGGAAGCCATAGTCTTAACCATTTGTTAAGACTAGCACCTTTGTACAGTG
>JADRCH010000288.1:756128-801827 GCA_019843965.1 Rhynchomys soricoides
AGCCCAAAGTAACCGAACCCCAACCACCCCAGCATCCCCAAGCCCAAAGTAACCGAACCCCAACCACCCCAGCATCCCCTCAGTCTTTCCCACACACACGTCCTGGCCTCCCGCGCTTCTTCGGTCACTGTGATTATGACTGTCCCTAGCCTGACGTTTTGTTTATGGTCACCGAATCCAATGAACACGTTTTAGTCACTACCGTACTAGAACGCTGCAAAAGGTTGACAGGGCCAATAAACAGCCTTGGAAGGCCACCCTGTGCCTCTGTTGTCTTACCTGCTTTCCCAGGTGACTAAGCTGACGGTACCAGGGGTCTTTGTGATGTGCTCCCTTCCTCCACACTGAGTCTCCTGATCCTGGTTAGTTTGTACATGCTTTCCTTGGCTACTGACCCTCCATGATTTCAATGACACCAAAGGATACAGCTTGCCTAACATTTCTGCAACTCACGACTTCTTTTGTGAGTTCCATTCATACATCTGATTGGATGGATCTCTTACATGTCACACTCGAACTTCAAACACTACCTGTCTAGAACTGATGCCATCTTTCCTCCCACACACCTTCATTTTCCTGTACTTCCTTTCTCAGTAAAAGCCAAAGTACGCTTGGCTAGCTAAAGCAGAGCTCCAATCCTCCTCTCCTTAACTATCAGTTGTGAAGAACTTAGCTCAGTCAGGGCCCAAATCAAATTCTCTCAAAACTGCCCTTCCTTCCCAATGTAACTGCCCAAGCTTTTCCCATTTTCCCCTTGGATCTGCACTGTCTCTCTGACTGAGGCGACTGGGTACAGTACCACACCACTGTGTTCACTATTTTATTTAAAAGGCTCATATCTACCAAAGTAACTTAAGACTCCTAGATTTAATGGAAAATAACTCTGATCTTCTGGCTTCTGGTTGACTAGTTAGCTGATGCCACAAAGCTATTTGAGTACACTTTGTCACTCTGATACACTGCCACGCCAGAACTACTGTGTCCCCCTCCTAGCCTGTTTCTCAGACCTACTGGACCTCAAAGTTAATATGGAGCGTCAGGCTCTCGAAGACAGTGACATGTCTATGCACAGTGACCCTGTTCCTCCCTACGTGCTGTCCTTCTTATAATAACTTTAGCGGAGGCAACAGATTATTTTACTGACTAATGCTGTGGTAGGTTTGAATGAGAATGGCTCATATATTTGAATGCTTGGTTCCCAGTTGGTGGACTGTGAAGGAAGGAGTAGGAGGCGTGGCCTTGTCTCTCCCTCTGCTTGCTGTCTGTAGGTCAGGACCTAAGCTCTTAGCTACTGTGCCAGTGCCGTGCCTGCCCGCCTGCCCCCCCGCCCCCCCCCCCCGCCCTCATGCTCCCCAGCGTGGTGCTCACAGACGCACCTCTGAAACTGTGTGTGAAGAGGCCCCCAATCAAATGTTTCCTTTTGTAAGTTGCCATGAACATAGAGCTTCACTACAGCAACAGAACAATGGTAACTAACACAAAGGCCATGTGCAACTGGTGTTAAAATATACGGACCACAGGGAAAGCCTGCTTCATATATCAAACTACTATGGATAAAGTCTATGTTATCTAATAAGGATTTACCAAAGCTCCTTTACAGTGATGGCTATGGAATGGAAAACTGGATACAGACTTCAAATTCTTCCTAATTGAAGGTCAAATAAACGTAGATGTTATTTCAGAATATGCAATGTGTTTGCTGGATAGGGCTGTTCGAAGAAACAGCACTCTCAGAAAAGTCTGAAAACAACCAAAATTCCCTTGGGTAACTAAACCTTCTAAGTATGTAACTACTGTAATTAAGCCAAACTCATTAAATACAAGCTTCAAACACTAATGGAAGTAAAGAGAGAACAGAGAAGAGGAGAGCAAGCCAGAAGAAGCTGAGTGGGAGAGAGGACGTACGTGGCCTGGGGGTACTTGTATGGGCCGCTTCAAGTCATTGCGCCCCCTGCAGGCTCTGATTACTGTTTTGTGGCGATGCAAATGTATTTCAGCTTCTAACTGGTTCCAGAGCTTATCATGAGCAGGTCCCTTCATATCCCGTCCCAGTAATTGTATTTGTTGGACCCTTCACAAGAGCAAAAGACAGGAGTTTAGATTAAGCTTATGTACTTAAGATAACTCAAAAAAGAATTACTAACTGAAGTAGCCGTGGAATACGTTTTAATTGATAACAAAACTAATACTTAGGTCCTTCCCAATGTCTCTTAGACATGTACAGACAAACTGAAGGGGACAGATATCTTTTTGAGGAAAAAAAAAAAAAAAAGCTAAGCTTTTTTTTTTAAAGAAATAAATGAGAACTCCTTGAATTATATACTTAATTTAAAAATACCTAAGAAAACAATTTTTTTTGAGATTAATGGCAACGTGCTTTATCTCTTACATAACTGAATTCAGTGCACTATTAAACAGAAGCTGTTAGATAATGACCATATTAAAAACATCTCTTTTAATGATAGTTTATTTTTATAAGGTAATTATTTAAGTAAAAAAAAAAATCATCAGAAAATTTGTATTTCAAACTGGTAAAAGTTACTTGCTTCAGGGCTGGAGAGATGGCTCAAATGGTTAGAAGCACTTGAAGCTCTTGAGGAGGACCCAAGTTCAGTTCCCAGTACCCACAGGATGATTCACAACCGTCTGTAACTCTTGTTTCAGGGGATCTCACCCCCCTCCTCTGACCTCCCAAGGCACTGAATACACAAGGTGTATATATATATATATACACAACACGCAGGCAAAACATACATGTAAAATCTAAAAGTATAAAAATAATTTCAAAAAAGTCTTTGTGTCATCTTAATTTTTAATAGAATATTAAAATGAGTATAAAATGATTTGATACTAGCACATCATTAACGCTTGTGACTAACTCATCTGACAAGACTAAAGCCAGAAAATGGGGCCAGAAAAGACCAAAGAATTCCTTACTGCTGACCACGAGCATCACCTGTTGCAGAGTCAAGGTAGGAAATAACGGAAAAGCATTGTACTGCAGGGTTTCAGGCATCTCACTGTAAGTTAATATTAGCTTGTACACATGGATAAATAAAATCTGCGCTAAACAATGCTGCCGGTATTAAGCCCACGCTGTTAACTATAGCTATGTATAAAATAAGGGTGAAAACGTTTCCCTTATAAACGATGAGTCAAGCAGAGCCACTTGTACATACCTGCCGGCCAGCTCTTTATCCAAGTACTTGGCAGCCAGCCTCGCCCCATACACTTCAGCCTGGAGAACAGCTATGTGCCTTCGAAGAGCCTCGTTCTCCTTCCTTAGCAGCTTCACTTCAGCTTCAAGGCGAGCTTCTTTTACCTTTTCTGTTCTATTGGCTTCAAGTTCTCTTTCCTATTGCAATTTGAAGAACATAATTTTATGACAATGTCTTTATGATTCTATAGCCAGGAGACTATGATCCTTAAAAATACACATAAGCTCAGCATGTAATACAAACAATGAAAACTGAGAAATAGGATTGGAACACAACGGATCCAGTTGTTGTTGTTGTTGTTGTTGTGTGTGTGTGTGTGTCTGCATCTGTATCTGAGTCTGAGTGTGGAACACATGTGTGTGGTCTATCCATGGAAGGCAGAAAACAGATTGGGTCCCTTGGAGCTGCAGTTACAGGTGGCTGTGAGGAGTCTGATGGGGATACTGGGTCCTCTGGAGGGATGGCAAGTGCTCTTAACTGCTAAGCCATCTCTTTAGATGATAATTCTTAGTTTTTGAGATAAAGCTTTGGTTGAGGCTGGCCTGGAATTCATTATATAGCTCAGGCTAGCCCTGAATCTGCAATCAAGACTAGCACTCAAAAGGCTGAAAGGGAAGGATCCTAAGTTCCTAGTAACCCTGGCTACACACAGAGTTCCAGGTTAGTGTTTACCTACTGTCCCACCTCACCGCCCCATTCTAAGCTTTCAGAAAACACTGTACAGCCATGCATGGAGAACCTGTAGTTATATGTTAGAGCTTGATTCTAAGGGGGAACATCTTCTTTCTCTTGCTGCCTATGAGGTAAAATAGTCATACATTTTCAGTTCTCATAAAAGGAACCATCTTCGGCCTTGTACGTGAATCTATAGGTAATTAGAGGACATAATCCCAGGATCATCACCATTAAATTTTTACTGTAAGTTCACAAGAAGTAATGTTGAGTTTTCCCTGAGTTTATACAGTGTGTTTATACTCAGAGACCATGGGTTCAGGATCCAAGCTTCAAGTCAAAGCAGAGTGCAAAATGGAAGGCACAAAGTCTTGCCCAAAGAAAGGCAATTCCAGATCGTATGCACACTACATGTGGCCGAGCACACCTCTTCTGCCAGTTAAATAGAGGCCCCTGTACAGGTATTAGTTCTGAATCAAGACCAACTAACCACACCACACTAGCATTCATCCTGATCAGGCTGCCTTTGCTGACTTACTGACCTAAGAAATCTAGAACTCAGGAAAATATGGTTATGTTTTCACACACTTTTCATGGGCTTTATCCATACTGGCAACTTTACTATCTGAGCTGCATTCCCAGCCTGAAGACCAAGATTTCTTTGGTGTATAGGTATAGAAATATTACTGTACTGAGCTAGCTAATGAAATCTCAGATGCTTATGAGGCCACCACTTCCTTTTAATAATGCAGACTCCTAAAGAATCTGACAGTTGCTGTAACTTGCAACTAACACATGCAGCAAGCCAGCCATGGTGATGCACACACCTTTAACCCTACTTCTTAGGGACAGAGGCAGGCAGATCTCTGTGAGTTCAAGGCCAGTCTGCCATGAAAAAAAAAATGTTGGCTGGAGAGATGGCTCAGAGGTTCTTCCAGAGGTGCTGAGTTCAATTCCCAGCACCCCACATGATGGCTCAGAACCATCTGCAATGAGATCTGGTGCCCTCTCTTCTGGCATGCAGGCATGCATGCACACAGAATACTGTATACATAATAAATCTTTAAATAAAAACATGCAAACAAGAATATGATTAAGGCAACTGAAGAGAATTCCTTTAAGATTTAAAGATAATTTGTAAGTTTGTTCACTGGTTAACCTTTCTGTATCAGGTAATAAGCAAGCTTATCTCACATTTTAGACAGATGTATCTTCAGAAGTAGTAAAGTCCTAAGTCAACTGGAATTTGATTAGCTTGGATAATGGGAAATACACTAAAAATTTATATCTACTGTTACTGTGTAAAATACTTTCTGATAAAACATGTAAAACCCAGTGTTTTTAAGACTACACCATCATTTTCACACCCGCCGAGAGGTCCTAACACATGCAGTGGATGAAGGAATCTGCATGCACACTCTCTTAACGGGAACAAGGTCAAACAGAAACTTGAAGGGGTAAAACCAGGTCTGTTTACTACATCCTCAGTACCTTCAGGTGGGTATTTTTGCCAAAGTAGAAGTGGGAGCAAGTTACAAGTCCCAAAAGTTGTCAAAATTGATGGGCTCTGCAAACAATGGCTGTTAAGTCACAAATGAAAGGTAAGTCTTTAGGCACATGCAGTGAGAAAAGCACACTGGGCACCCCCTTTTCAGGTATCTGAACCCTGAAAACCGGCATTAACATCACTTCCAAATACAAAGTGTGACAACAGGTAATACATAAAACACCAGAGCATTTCAGCAGGACACATTAAAGCAAGAGAAACAACAGACTTACCAGATCCTCCACAGAGTGGACAGACTTCAGATACAAGAAAAAAGTATTATAATTAGAAAACCATCAAACAAACAAAATTATCTAGTGGTATTATCATTACAAGGAAAATTCCCACATGTTGCGTATCAGTTGGATAAAGCTCATTAGCACAAATATATTTGCAAATCTATAAGCAACAATTATAATATTACACTAAAAGTTTTAAAGTTAAAATTAGTCAATACAATTGGCCCAATATTTGTTTCTCTGTAGCATCTATCAAAAGTTAAGGAACTCTTTTCTAATGAAACTGTAAAAATGTTTCTCAATGTTAGCATCACATAGCTTGTCTTGGTCAGGGTTCTCTAGAGTCAACAGATCTTATGGAATGTCTGTTAACACAGATCCATGGCTCTTCGGTTTATGAGGACCTCAGAGAATAGAAATGCAGTCCAGCGTATCAGTACATGTAAGCATTCAAACAAATTAAGAGCAACTAGGTGAAACTTAGTCATGTCCTACACTCATCATCGCAACAGTGCTGTCTCATGGCCATCTCTCCTAAGCTTCATCTTTCTAACTGCTGACGTCACATATTTAGCCAAATGTCTAGCACACAGACTACACTCAATCCATAGGTTGAATTGAAACAAGCCTTACAATTTTGTTGTCTACTTAAATAGACAGTTTTAATTAAGATGGTTAAGGCTAATTAGAGGGAACTCACAATGAAATATATAGACAGGACATAATGCTCCGTAACAGCAGAAACGCTTACACTCTACTGAGAGCTAAGAAACTTGGTGGCATTTAACTATACTGTCCCCTTCTCTGTATTATCAACACTACGATTTTACCAAGATATCAAGGCTAACATATAGCTAGGACTGAGTGAATGATGGGCTGACAAAAATTACTAAGGAGATTTAGTCATTGAACCTTGTTTACAAAGGCCAACACAGTTAAGAAGAATGTTTCTGTCCCTCTTTAGATTCTTCCTGTCCCTAACGAGACACAGATGTGAGGAAATCCCAAGGCTGGAGCTCATCTGTTAAAAATGTCAGGATACAACCAAACAAGAGCCTTAAGTCCTAGTATACACAGAATGGCTGCATCAGTATTGAGATGCCTGTCTCAGGTTAGCTGAGGAAAAACCAACAAAACTATTCAAGAACAATCTCAATGCTATTCAGAATTTCAGCTGAATTTAACCCCAACAGCAGAACAAAAACTTTTATCTTTAATAACCTTTAAATATATTTACACACATATTTTAAAATAGAGTATGTTCTATTCTATCAGGTGGGTATTGATCAGAGGCTACTGGTGGATATGCCTGAATTCTCACCATGAACACATTTTATAATTGGAAATCCATTAGAAATCACCTCTCCAGCCACCAACACACAGAGCACATCCTGCTTCGCTTACCAGTTTTGCCTTAATGGCACCGGAGTCAACACTCTGACCAGTTTTGGCATGAAGCTGAAGCTGCGTGGAGTGCAGCTGTAAGAGCTGCTCATGGACTTCTTTCTCCAGGACAACTTTCTCTGCTTGAGTCTCTGTCAATTCAGATCGCAGATCCACCAACTGGGCCTAATAAAGCAATAGAGAATATTAAGGGTGCTTAATTTTCTTTATTATTATTATTCAAGAAATGACAAAGATAATCCTTGGGATGGAAACCTAAACACTAACTGGCGGTTAGCTGGTCGAATTATCCATCTAAACGGACAGGAGACGTTCAGTGGGGAAAAGTACATGCTGCCAAGCCTTTGATCCTTAGGACTCACACGCGCGCACACACAAATAGGCATATAAAAATGTGATAAAAAAAATTAAACTGACCAGAAACCAAGTGTGAAAAACGTAAGTGGCAAAAGAACTGTATTCTTAAGTGTCTTCTACTAACAAAGGTGACTTCCATTTTACATGGCTTACATTAACACACCCTTTCAAAGCCTTCTCTTCTTTATCTTCAAAGCATTTAAATTACAGAAGTGTGGGATAGAGAATTCACCTTCCTGTTCAGACAGTATATATCACGGTGGTCCACTAACATGAATAATATGTTAGTGGGGTTCTGTCTTCAACACAAAAACTATCAGCCTCCATTAGTCTTCTTAAGCTTTTCCCACTGGCAACATTCACTCATTCAAATGGTTTCTAGTCCAAGCTGCCTTGCACTGGCTATGTAGTGAGGATGACCCTGAACTTCTGATCCTTCTGCCTCTACTCCGAGGGCTCAGATTGCAGGTGTGTGCACATGCTGTATTTCTGAGTACCTAGGGACTGAATCCTGGTCCTCATGTATGCTTAGGTAACTCCTCTATCAACTGAACTATACCGCCTGCCTTTTGTTCTACATCTTCCATTGTGTATATTCCCTGCGTGTGGCACTCTGTCACATCGAGCATGTATTTATTTTATCATGAGCTTATGCCTGCCCTCCACTTCTCTAGCTTCCATTTTCTAACCCTTTTCGCTGGATTTTACATAACCCTAGTCACATAGTTCTATAAAATAAATACACAAACACTTCCTAACACTTCCTAACAATACATTTATTTAAAAACAACCATACGATTTATCATTTATTAAAGATCAATAATAAGTTGCGTAACAAGGTATGCTTATTTATTTTTACATAGTTCTTGGCTGAGGATGTGACACTCTAAGACACAGGTAGTATATGCTTAAGTTTAGTTTGTAGTCCATGGGCCCCGTGTGGTTGAGGATAGCCATGAACGCAGACCAACACAAAATGGTAAACACACTTAAAACATAAGGCTGGGGTTTTTTTGCAACTTGATCACACAGTTCTTAATTGTGAACTTCATAGATGACAACATGTCTGTCACAAGGTTGGCCAAACCTTAGGTACAGCACCTTCAACATTTTCCAGAACTGATCAATATTTTGATTTGATTCTCCTGCCTCTGTCTCACCTCACACCATAGACACACACCACTATACTACATTGGTTCAAAGGATCTAAACTCAAGTTGTGAAGCTTACAGCAAGTGCTTTTTACCTGTGGAGCCATCTTCTTGGCTCAACTTTTTTTTTTTTTTTTTTCCTAAGGAAACGAAAGTTAGAAACTCCAACAGCAATTTTTGAGCTCAACATTCCAACACAATATAACCCAGGGCTATACTAACGTGATCTTTACATGCTGACGTATGATGAGAAAATCTGTAAGCCACACATATCTGTAAGAACAGAAGACTGTATATGCTGTTAAGAATACTATCATTCATAACCTGCATCTTAGCCTGCATGCTTCAGGCATCACCACTCTGTGCTGCAACAGTGTGGACAGTGTAAACTGCATGTGGACTCAGAACCAAGGCTGCCATGAGGTTGTGTGATACAACAGGGGCAGGCGCTGCCAGAACACCTTGGGTTCAATATGTTTGATTTTGAATTAATTTTTGGTTGCTGCACATTCAGAGACCTTTTTTACTGTTCTCCAACATTTTGGGACCCTCACATTCAGTTACATGACCTCATAAAGGAACTCAAACCTCATTTTAGGAAGTTGTGGCTTTTTTTTTTTTGTCAGAAAATTACTCTTTGTACTGTGTAGCAATTATTTTAAGGGCCAAGTGCTGAGATCAAAGTGAGCCTAAGAATCAGAGCTGACTACAAGTTCTCAGTTATAGCAGAAAAGCCCCTCAAGAAAAGCTTATTCATTCCACTAAAGCTTTCCATTCCTGCACAGCTGACAACAGTTTTACCAACTGTGTTCTGCATATGGCCCTTATGTTTGCTCTTCCCAACTAGACAGTGCCTGCACTTTTCTTTCCTATTCAACGCAAAAGAATTTTAAACTTTAACTTTCAATTTAAAAATTAAAAGGCCAGAGAACTATACTGTCACAGAAAAAACAAATGTAGGTAGTTCATACAGAATTAGCTCAGCTCCAAGGAAAGTCACCTTACAGGAACAGTGATCTGCTGCCATGGTAATTTTATAAATGGAAATAAAGGATATTATGTTCGAAACAGTGTTAGGGAGACTTGCAGGACTGTGCAATACATTCAAAAATAAAGTGTAAAACAAAATAAAAATCTTCCAGAAGTGAAGCCACTGACTCGAATGGTTAAGATTAAGATAACAGCTTACTTAGGAGGAAAGAAGTCAGATCTTAGATATGCTGATCACATATTGTGTAAGTCACAATACAACTTGAACAAGAACTGTCCCATAAAGAAAGAAGTACAGAGCCGGGCAGTGATGGCGCACGCCTTTAATCCCAGCACTTGGGAGGCAGAGGCAGGTGGATTTCTGAGTTCGAGGCCAGCCTGGTCTACAGAGTGAGTTCCAGGACAGCCAGGACTATACAGAGAAACCCTGTCTCAAAAAACAAAAACAAACAAACAAACAAACAAAAAACAAAACAAACCAAAACAAAAACAAAAACAAAAAAAAAAGAAAGAAAGAAGAAAGAAGGAAGTACAGAGCTGAGGCTTGCCCGGGACTAGGAGCAGAGAGATACACTAATACCCCAACACAGAGTTACATGGAGAAGAGAATGTAAGCGACTGGGGCTTGGGAAATTACTTGTCAGGGGTGGTAGGAGAAGGAAAAGAAAACAGAGAAACTATGTGAGGACATCAAATCAGAATGTGTAATGCAAAAATACTGTCACATGTGATGGCTTGACAGAATTTACAATTATCTGGGAGGGGTGTGTGTGTGTGTGTGTGGGGGGGTCTTGATTATATTAATCCATGAGGGAGGACGGTCATAACTGTAAAGTACAGGTAGAGGAGCTCAGAGTGTAAAAGGAAGCAAGCAAGCAGAGCACTGCATGCAAGCATTTACTGCCCTCTGCTACTTGACTATGGATGCAGTGTGACCACCAGCTGTCTCAAGCTCCTGCTGTTATGACTGCCCCACAATGATGGACTACAACATGGAAATGGGATACAGACGAAAACCTTTCTTCCTTAAGTTGCTCCTGCCAGAGAAGAAATGTTTAGTTTTTATTTTGCTTATTAGTAGTAGTATCAGAGGGTACAGGCATGTGGAGGTCAGAGGAAAACTTTGTCCAGTGGTTTCTCCCCTCTACTTTGACGTGAATTCTGGGATAGAACAAAGTCAGCTCTTCAGGCTTGTGTGTCAGGTGCCTGTACCCTGTGAGGCTTTTTGTTGTTGCTACTGCTTTTAGACAGAGTTGATATAGCTGTGGCCAGCTTGGAACCACAGGAAGACTAGGCTAGTCCTGAACTCACAGAGCTCCACCCGTCCCTGCCTCCCCAGGGCTGAGATTACAGGCTGTGGCCCCATGTGTGGCTCCTGTCAGCTTGTTTTATTACAGAAACGAAACCAAGACACTGCTTTCTTTCCTTCCTGTAGATGCCCCCATGAATCAGACTTTCTCATACTCTGTTGCCACTGTTGGTGGTGCGGAGCCTAGAACCCTTGTGTGTGTTAGGCAAACTCAGCTCCGTCCCCAGACACCCCTTCCCTTCCATAACAACTTTATTTAGTATAGCTTACACCAGAGCAATGCACAAATAACATATTAGCAAAAATAAGTATATCTATTTAACAAGCACACAGTTTAAAAAAAAAGAGAAGTTTGTTTTTTTTTTTTAAAGATTTATTTATTTTTTATTTATATGAATACACTGCAGCTGTCTTCAGACACGCCAGAAGAAGGCATCGGATCCCATTACAGATGGTTGTGAGCCACCATGTGGTTTCTGGGAATTGAACTCAGGACCTCGGGCAGAGCAGTCAGTGCTCTTAACCACTGAGCCATCTCTCCAGCCCAAGTCTGTCTGTTTTTGTTTATTTGTTTAATGTTACACAAATGAAAATATAGTATACATTGTCTGGCCTTTTACATCAAGAGTGTGTTTAAGATTCACTTATATTTTCATTTTATGTGATTTTCACTAAGACACAATTTGTCAATTTCTTTCACTTTCGATGGGCACCGCTTTTGATGATAAACATGACACTGATAAAACTACCTGTCAATTTTTAAATACTGAATCTACTTTTCTTGACTGTGTCTAGGAGGAAAATTCTGGGCTACAAAATGGAAAGTTGTTTTGTGATTGATTCCAAGACTCTTGCAAATGCCAAGTTCTTGAATGCTCTCACAAGTCCCTTACATCAAATGACTAATATTGCCATACAGCCTATGTATTCCATATACCTATATAAATGCTATGAAAATAATTGTTGTAGTGTACCTTCTATTTTTCTTTTAAATAAACTTTATTATCCTAAAAACAACACAATGCAAACAAATCAAAACATCACACACCCAAATTAACCAGATTCAAAGTCTACGCAACTCAGTGAACTTGAGGACTGTTAGAACTGGCATCAGGACAGAAGTTGTGAAGGGGTAATGTTTGAGTGCATACTAGAAGTAAACACTCTGGGTTCTATGGTATTTCTTCAACTAACTTTTAAAGGAACTACTGTTGCACTGACTTCCCTATTGATTTCACAGACGTGGAACCATTCTGTGTTTCCACCAGCAATATATGAAGACAGTGTAGAGACAAGAGGATCCCTGAAGCTGACTTTCCAGCCAGCTTAGCTTAATTGATGAGTTTCAAGCTCAATGAGAGACCTGAGTTCAATCTCAGAACCCTCATAAAAAGTCAGATGTGGAAAGATGCACCCACAATCCCGGGAAGACGGGAGGAGAAGAGACTCAGCTGCAACCTAGAGGTAGAGCTAGCTTAGAGCATACAACAGCAGCAGAAAGAACAAGACAAATGTCTCATCAGAACAAGGTGATGGCAATCTGATGGGGTGGCACATGTCTTTAGTCACAGCACCTGGGAGGCAGAGGCAAGCAGATCTCGATGAGTTTGAGACCAGTCTGACCCACATAGTGAGTTCCAGGCCAGCTAGGGCTACACAGTGAGAGCCTGTCTTGAAACACAAACAAAAACAAGGTGGGTGGTGAGAACTTCCAATTGTTCTCTCACCTCCATGTGAAGACCATGATGTATGCTCATCCATCTACCATCCATAAATCCACTTTTCTTAAGATGGAGAATGTTCAACACCCCAGACACACACACAACCCCTTACCCCACACCTAACTCATACATACACAAAAGATTTGGTTAAAATTTTCTAAAATTCTTGTAAAGTATACCCCAGACATTTTGAATCTTTAGCTTGTTGGTGAGACACCTGCACCCATACTGGTCTGTCTAGATTTCCTGTAGCCTAAAAGCAGTTCTCTGGCCCATGACCTGCCTGCTTCAGTTTTCCAGTCAAGGGGATAGTCTCTCCCTTTGTCATTTGCTGGTGACTTGTGTCTGGCTTTCTTGCAAACCCTTCTGCCATACGAGAATTTTTCCACATAAGACATGGGAAGGTCCTGCTATCTCAGCTCACCATATTCTGGAGTTTGTGAGGGTACCTTCATACCTAGCGTTGTTGGAGAGTCTGCCCCTGGGTTTTTGTTTATAATTTCAGTTTCCCTCTTTTAAGTTAAAAAACTTCTTTTTTTAAACAATGGTTCTTTAATCAGTCTTCCTTAGATCACAGTTTTTACTTTCTACTTTTATTGTAATAGGAGAGCTGTGATATTTTAGACTAACACTGTGCAACAGAGGCAACCAGATATTTGATTTAAAATTTTCTGATAACTACATTAATCAATAGTGAAATGGTTCAGTAGGGGTGCCTGCCATCAAATTAACAACCTATTTTCAACACCTGGGGAACCCACTTCGTGGAAGGGAAGAACTGACATGTCACACAATGTAAAAATGTTTTTAAAAAACCAAGTCAGATCTGGGTGTCTGTGTGTGAGTAGGGAACAGTAACAATTAGGGTCTGAAGGCCAGCCTCAGCTACCACGTGAATTCAAGGCTAGTTTGGGCTACCTGAGACTCTGTCTTAAACAAACTCACACACGCACATGTGCACGGACACACACCCCACAAGTGAAACAGTGGATGAAAGAAATTTCTGTAGTATGGGTTATTTAACACAACATAGATAAACATAATCAGTGTAACACTGAGTTATTACTTTTTACAATATATGTAGCTTGTGTTAAGCCCAGCATATCCAAGAAAGTTTAAATTCAGCTATTTTAATCTACACCATTTTTTGGATACCCTTTCCTACTGTTGCCTTTGTTTCTGTTTTGACTTTTTCTTCGCAATGTCTTCTAATGCATTTTTTCATTCTTTGCATTTCTTGTAAACTGGAAGTTGAAACTAATGGTTTCAGCCTCTCTAGTAAGAACATGAGTATACCATGTATTTCATTAAGCAGATATACACACTCTAGTTATCTACTTTTTCTCTAATACACAAATAGCATGATGTATTAATACATGTAAAATCTATATTATTAACTAAGAGATTAAAATGAAAACTAGATCTAGTTATCTCCAAAAAGGACAAGAAAAACAGAGCTGTGAACGGGTATTCAATTTGAAAGTCATGTATTACATGAGTTCAATTAAATGAAGTCGTTTCCCCATATTTTACTAAACATAAGAATATTAGGGCTAGAGAGATGTCTCAGTAATTAAGAGCACCAGCTGCTCTTCCAGAGGACCCAGGTTCAATGCCCAGCACCCACATGGTGACTCAACTATCTGCAACTCCAGTTTCAGGGATCCTATGCTTTCTTCTGACCTTCACAGGCACTAGACATGCATGGTTCACAGACATACAAGCAGACAAAACAACCATACACATAAAACAAAAAACTGAAGATGCAGGTATCAAAATCAAAAGTGCTATCTATTTTATATCTTGGGAATAAGACTGCTTCAATTTTACTTTAAATTCTATAATATTTAGTAACCTCTTTCTTACCTAAAATGTAAGCATTCTGCCTAAGAAAATTTAGTCATGGATAAACTTTAGGTTATTTAAAACTTAGTTATTTAAAATTTCTACATACTATTTAACGGTCACAGAGCAAAACTCTAGAAAGGGACCTACAAGAACACAAAGACCAATTACTACAACTACAACAAAATTTAGATAATACAATCAAAGCTGCATATTTTCTAAGACTACCTAGTTGGTCAGTGGCCAAGTGGCATTCCAGCATCCAATTCTGATTTCCAGGGCAGCACCATGGAAGTATCAGCACCAAGCAGGCAAGCAGAGAAAACCTGTGTCTGTTACTGCAGTTTGTGGTTAGTGTGCCAATAATATCCACACTCCCACAAAGCAAGCATCCACCCACCATATGGCAGGCATGTACAGTATCTCTACTTATCACACTTAATTTTGTTTTACAGTTAAGGAAATGGAAATCAGGATTTAAACAGCTCATCCAAGACACACAGCCAAATAAACTTGAAACTAGTTTAAACGTCAAAAAAAACCCAAAAATTGCTTGAGGATCTTTTCTCATCATTGTAGACCATACATTTGTGCCCTCTCAAATAAATATGAAACCTTTTATTCTGAACAATTTCATTAAAGATATTTACAAAAGAAATAGTATACCGTTAAGTTTTCCTTATGTGTCACTACTTTTTTATTCAAAGTGAAATGATATTCCACAGTTCTGCCTCAGCTATGTGTTACTTGAGTGCATACAGTAGTGTCTGAGGACTCTGTACATGCACACAGTAGGTTTTAATCAGGCCCATGTCCCATTCCCTCTATTACAATTCCAATCCCACGCTCCATCATTCCCTCCCCTTCCACCTTTGTTTCTTCCTTCCTTCCATCCATCCATCCATCCACCCACCCATCCAATCCATTGAGTCTACTCAGCACTGCCAGAATGTGCCTGGGTGTAGGGCCATCCATGGGAAGCAGGGATTGTAGCTGCTCAGGGCTGAGCCATTGGAGAAACTGACCCTCCCTCTCCCAGCAGCCATCACTTGCTAATAGCTCCTCAGTTACACGTTAACTTTTATTTTGAACAAACAGTAAACTACTGAGAATTAACTACTGAAATCTTTTTTTGTACTGTTCACTTTGGCCAAAGAGCTCATTCTATGATGTCAGCACATCTGTGAGAGGTAGAGGGAGCAAAACAAGGAAACCGGAGGCTGGGAAGGAAGAAGAGAGGGTGTGAGTGAAGAAAAGCTCACTTCTACTAAGGGAACAGAGACCATTGTCAATTTTTTGTGTTTAAGGTTACCAATAGTTGATATTAAAGTAATTTATGGGACTTACTAGATTATACTTAACTTATTGATTTTATTCCTTAATAAACAAACAAACAAACAACAGCAGCAGCAGAGTTCAACCTCCAACTTTAATTAACACCCCAAAAGTATTTTAAAGACTCAGAACCCAGGTTACGTTGGCTCACACCTTAAACCCCAGCATCCCTGTACCTTTTATGAAGAGGCCTGCCCCTTACCCATGGTGTGTTTTGCTAGCGTTGGTCAGAACACTGTATACACTCTTTCTCCGATAAGTTGCCTCTTCACAGCAATACCGAGGTGACTAAGCCAGACGGTAGCAAAACCAAAACCAGACAAAGGAACTGTAACACACTAGAAACAGCAAAACAAGACCCAGCAGCCAGAGGCACAGGTTACAATGTGGGAGAACGTATTTGCAAGCTATGTATCTGATAGGCAGATAATATCCAAAACACACAAGGAACTAGGACTACTCAGCAACAAACAACCCAGTTAAAAATGGACAAAACATGAGTAGACATTTCATAAAATATTTAGAATCAGGTATATTAAAAAAATAAGTTTAACAGCAGGGATCACTGTTGAACTAATACAAATCAAATCTATAACAAAATATCAAACATGCACACACCCTGTTCAAATGGTGACTATCAAAGGAACCAAACCAAGAAAAATACTAGCAAGAATATGGAGAGAGAGAGAAAGAGAGAAAAAAGAGATCTAAATAGTATAGCCAACATAGAAGATAGCATGCTGTTTCTTCAAGCAAAGAAGAAGCCAAAACACCACAGAAACAACTGCCAGCGACATCACAATTTAGGGATATATAAAAACGAAATAAATACACCAAAGAGATAAATGGACTCTTACGCTTCCTGTAGCACCAGCTGTTAAAGCTAAGATAAGGAATCAGCCTAGGTACCTATTAATGGATAAAAGAGCAAAGAAAATACGGTACATGCACGCACACACAAAACGGTGTATGGACATGAGGGGAGAGTATTCAGGAATAAAAAAATACCATGTAAAGAGACACGGAGGGTACGATGTTGAATGAACCAAGCGGGAAACAGAAAGCTAAATGTTGCATGATCTCACCTAAATGTGGCACCTAAAAAATTGTTTTCATAGAAGCAGAGGATCAAGCGGTTACCAGAGGTATGGGGATTTGAAGAGGCCAGGACTGGCAGAGATCGATGACAGATACAAAGTCACAGGTAGAGAGGAAGAATACATTCTGGTGCTCTAGTGTACAGTTAGATACCTGGGATTAACAATAATGTGTACGTTTCAAAATAGCTAGAAAAGCAGTTTTTTAATGTTCTTACCATAATATATGTATCAAAATAATGCTTATAAATAAGTATAATAATTACATGTCAATCACCAATCATAAAGTACATTAAACATTTTAAAATATACTGCACAAAGTAAAAATGCTATACTTCCAGAAATGGAAGGAGATACAGAGAGGCATTTTCCACTCAGAGCATTGTAGGATTACTATCAGCCTTCACTGAATGGCTCATTACTGTTCTGTTCCCCATCTTAGTCTTCTAAACACGTCTAACAAGACAATTCTGGGGCTGGAGAGATGGCTCGGTGGTTAAGAGCACTGGCTGCTCTTGCAGAGGACTGGGTTCCCAGCACTCATACGGAGGCTCACAACAGTTTTTAACTCTAGGTCCAAAGGACTGGAGTGCCGTTCTGACCTCTGAAAACACTAAGCATACACATGTTGCACTTATACACAACAGGCAAAAACATTCATACATAACCCTTTTCCTCTTCTGTACTTGAGCTTGTGCTATAATTACACCATTTCCCCCTTTGCTTTCCTCCACCTAACCCTCTCATATACCCCTCCTTGCTCTCTTTCAAATTCACAGCCTCTTTTCTCATTAACTATTGTACCGCATGTGCACGCACATACACGCACACACACACGCACGCACACTCACACACATACATTTCTTTCTAAATAAAACCTGTATAATTTTACGTGTATGTATGTTTTCATGGCTGACTATTCGATACTTGATAACCAATTGGTAAAATCTTTCTAAAGACAATCCCTTACTGATAAAATTCTTTTCCCCCCTAATATAATTCTTTTTATTTTTATTTTTTATTATATTATTATTATTATTATTTGGTTTTTCGAGACAGGGTTTCTCTGTGTAGCCCTGGCTGTCCTGGAACTCACTCTGTAGACCAGGCTGGCCTCGAACTCAGAAATCCGCCTGCCTCTGCCTCCCGAGTGCTGGGATTAAAGGCGTGCGCCACCACTGCCCGGCCCCTAATATAATTCTTAACCATTGCTTTGTAACATGAGTCCATAATTCTAGTGCTGGAGCAGCAGAATCGGGATCTCTGGGGCTTGATAGCTGACCAGCCAGCCTAACTAAATCAATGAGCACCAGGTTCAGGGAGAGTGCCTGTCTCAAAAAATAAAGTGGAAAGCAACTAAGACACCTAACTAAGACACCCTTGGTCTCTGGCCTCCATGTTCACGAACACCTTCATACACTCATACACACACCCGCATATACACGCACACATGTGCGCACACAGAGACAACACACACTCACACATATTACACACACAAACGTATTACAATGAAAGAAAACATTTATCTATTATCTGCTTCTCCTACTAAAAGATGCAAGCCATCCTATATGCACTAGAAGTACTTTTAAAAGGATGTACCACATGATTCTTCCATAAAGGACTGTCATCGATCTGACAGAAGCCCAATCATTCTCCATCCGTCTTTTCACTTGTGGCAAGAGCCAAAGAGACAATGTAACTAGCAGAAGTATTTTGTTCTATTTCCTTTCTTCTTATTCAAATTATCATTGAACTCACTCTTTATATAAAGGGTCTTCCTCTATTTTCTCTCTTCTCCCCATGCTCAATGTGGTATCTTTCCTACTCTTTCAAAATTATAAAGAACTAATGAATCTCATTCTAAATCACAAGGTTAATATAATACTACTATACACTGAAAATACATTCAGTGGTCAAACCTGTCATTTTTCAAAGCAGAAAATAAGCCCTTCCTACTTCACGTCAACCTCCAATCAGTTTGCTCACGCAGCTTAGGAAAATTTTGCAAGAAAATGTTATCTAGTCAGTACAATTTTTTTCTATACAATCAGAACAACGACGAACTTCATTAGTCGCTATTTCTTCCCAAATTGTTCTGCAGAAAATATTTTTATTTCTAGTCTTCCACATCATCACACATGCACAGAATTTCAATGATATATCTAACACAGGAGTGGAATCTGAAACACACACACACACACACACACACACACGTGAACAAAACCCCATGTATCTTGCCTCAGCAAAGGTTATAGAGACCTGATGCACAGAACGGACCTAAAAGAACGAAATGTATGCTAATTAGTGCCAGGCATTATTTTCAAAATGTCTTAGAGGTATTCTGACTATCTTTTTTAAAATATATATATGAATGAGGTAAGGTAAAATGTCCAAAGCTCCTGTAAAACCATTTTAACTAACACATTATTATGTATATAGATTACACATACATTATATGTAATTAAAAATTATATAAAAGAAATTAAAAGACTCAGTGGGGTAGAAATGCCTAACTATTTTTTCTTCAAAGAGATTCAGCCATTACTAAAAGCACGCATTTCCTCTCATGGCCCATGGGACACTCTCACAGGTGCAGGCCATTCATGGTAATAAAATGTTGCTTGCTTTTCTACTAAGCTGATGTTTGCACTAACATGCAAAAGCTCTGGTGAGCATGGTGCTGGCACATGAGCACAAGGCCACGCATGAGGGCACAGACTACACCGGCACCTGCCATTCTCTGCACCGCAGCCATTGCCTTCCTCATAACATTCTTTATGAAGTGACTAATTCTTACAAGTTCCGATCTTTGAGTACATGTCTCTTTAACCTTCTATGTGATAAGACAGAAGCAATGCATATCTACTATAAATCAACATATGCTATTTCAAAGAAAAAGCACCTAGGCAACTGTTGGACTAAAAACTGGACCTTTTTTCCCTTTGAAGAGCATCTTTACTTGGGAGAAGAACCAAGTAGCTGAGTGTGGTGATACACATCCAACCTCAGCACCCAGGGGCTAAGACAGGAAGACCATGAATTAAAGGATAGCCTGGACTACAGAGTGAGCCCCTGTCTCAAAAATAAAATATAAAAAAGGAACAAACCAGTGTTTATATTAAAATGTGGTAAATACATTCCTAAGAATGAATACAACAGTATATGTTAGTAAAGATGAAACTGGAGTTTTTAAGTGAAAATTACAATCCTGGAAAACTTGAAATTCATTACCATGAGCTTGATGAGTTCCCCAAACCTAAGGATTTTCTTGAAGACATGGGAAATAATAACAAACGTAATACTTAAAAATTCTATAAGATACACCAAAAGCTGGGGGAGCTAAAAAAAAAACAAAATCAGCAAAGCATTTCAAAAATGATCTGTGCATGATATTACATATGCATCCTTGGATAAAGAGCTACTCAACCTGCTAGCCAGACCAGTATTTATTAACAAAACCATGAGGGAGGGTGCAGGAAGGTAGACAGGTGGCAGAAACAAGTACAGGGGTGTAGGCAACCGAGGAAAAAAGTACGAAGATAAACATGTATGAAAATGTCATAATGAAACCCAGTATTTAAAGACAAGCCCACTGTACGAACAGTCCATCCCACTGCTTTAGAGTCTACATTGCAGCCGACCTTTAAGAAACCATCTCACATCTACAGCCACACACTTTAAACCCACCCCATCTTGTCTGGTCTCCAAAGAAACTCTTATCCCCTCTTTACAAAAATTGTTTGTTTTACAACAGAGTGTCACTGCATAGCCCTGGCTGGCCTCAAACTTGCCTTGTAGACCATGATGGCCTGGAACTCAAGAGATCTGGCGGCCTCTGCCTCCTGGGTCAACTTTTACCACCAGAGAATATTTCCAACAGTGTTGGAGATAGTTACCTGATTGTGGGGTGGTGGGTTGGGGGGGAGGGGTTAGAATACTCCCCCCTTTCAGGCTACAGGTCTCTGCCTGGTCACACGTTCTTCCTAGCAGCAAAATGCTATCACAGTAAAACTGAACACAAAAGTGGATGCAACAGTACAACTATAACCCATTAAGTTAGAGGTTAAAAGATTTGAAAACTAAACAATGTTGTTCTGCTCGCTCATTTTATTTGATTTTTGGAAAATCTATTTTAAATTTAAAATGGTATCAACACTAACAATGTGTTGCATGCCTGCCGTCATAGTACTTGAGAGGCAGAGGCAGAAGAATCCCAAGAGGCCAGCACAAACTACATATTGAAATTTAAATATGTACTGTCCATCCCCACCCAAATTAATATATATTAATAGTTACAACTTTTAGTTTCAAGTTCTAAAACAACACACACACACACACACACACACACACACACACACACACACGGGGGGGGGGGGGAGATCAAGCTCTCTTGTGTCCCCAAAATTTAAGTGCCAAGGGTCCTAAAATAAAAAATGTTGAGAATATTGACAGGATTTTTAAAGGTCTATGTCTGGATCATAAAGAATAAAAATAAAGAATGGCAAGATTCATCTTTCAGAGGCCAGATCCTACAGAGCTGTCAGTCCTAAATAAGGAACCTGAATTTTACTCAATTTGGAAGACACTATTTCTCAGCATCACATTGGAGAACATGAATTGGGGCTGGGGTTGAACTTAGTGACTACAGCACCAACAAATTCACTTTCCTACCAGAAATATGATCCCAGCTTCCGTTCTCTGGCTTAGCCACTGTGTCTGCGTAAGACCAGCTCCTGGCTACATCTCTCTCACTTTAAGTGTCTTCATTCCTTCACCATTACATGCGTTTCAATAGCTTCCTTGCCCAGCTAACAAAACTCTTAGCTTCAGCACTGGATGAGTCTCGGTACTACTTGCATGAATGTGTCCTTACATGAACAACAGTGTTGGAGAGAGTCGTACCACAGGGCACATCGGCTGTCATGATGTTTATGATATGCAACACCAACTAGGTCCTTTACTGCCTATCAGGTCATCTCCCTGGGCAGTGGGACTTTCCCCTGTGTGTCTACAACAACCTCTTCCATTCTCTTCAAGTCCTTCCTCTTATCCCAGCAACTGACCTGAGCTCACATTTTAGAGAAAAAAAGTGAAAGAAAAATCACAGAGAAATCCTGGTAACCTCCTCACCCTGTCTACCCTCGTCACCTTTCACTCCTGGCTATATAAATAATAACGCACAGCCACCTACTGTGCCAGTTCTTTGTGTCTCCCCCGTACCCAGCATCTAATATTACCCACAGTATTCAGCTTTTCCCTTAAATATAAACACGGTCAAGTTATTCTTTCATTGAAAACATACTGAAGTACGAAATACCTCTCCTGAGCCTACCTTTTCCTTTCTAAGCTATGTATCCCACTTCTTCTGAATGCTTCTCAATCTGTCTTCCCAATCCCCCTCCTAACATAAGCTTGTTTATACAGAACGATTCCTTTAGCTTAGTGTGGGCCTCTGAGATCCTTTCTATCATACGACAAAGACCATAATTATAAACGTTTCTTAAGGAACTGCTGTGAAAATGAGACGCATATGTAAAACACAAATAAACTTAGGACAGAGCCTAATCCACAGTAACTCATCAGTAAGTTAGCTATATATCATTATTGTTAATAATGTCACATATCCATCTGTCCAGACAGCCAGCTACACAAGAGCAATGCACCACAGAGCTGTCCTAAATTCCTTCATCCCTCCCTCACTCTAACCCAGCTCTGAACTCTGTTGAATTTTACCTTTCAAGGTTCTCTTACTCTGAACACTGCTCTCGATCTACATCACTTAGTTTACACTACCATAATGTCACGTGGATACTTTGAAACTGCTGAAGAGTTTCTTGCATTCACTCTTATTTTCTCATACTTTCTGCCAGGATAGCCTATTATATTAAAACATGGATATTATAACCAGGATAGTCTATTCTAACCTCGTATCTGAGACACTCATCTAGTTGAAAAAATGCTTGCCCCTGTTATGGTAAAGTCCAAGTCTATGGCACAGCTTATGCAACAAGACAACTCTGGCTCCTACCTACCAATACCTATCTGCTTCTCACTTCTTGTGTGTCTTCAACTCTTCCCCAGATTTTAAAATGTACCATGAGCTTTCCCCCATCACCATATTTGTCACTTCCCAGTGCATCTATTTTATATAATGTAAAATAATATTTCTGTATCTCTTAGCTTAATTTCTATTAGTCCACTACAGTCTTGGGTTAAAAGCAATTCCTTCACGGAGATGGAGATAGGAGGAGTGGAGATTGAGGCAGCAATGACAAGAGATCCTATTTCAGAAATAAAAATAATGGAGCTGGGGAGATGGTTCAGTTGATAAAATGCCTGCCATGCAAGTATGTGGACTGGAGTTCAGATCCCCAGCACCCAGGTAAAAAGCCAGACATGGAAAGCATCTGTCATCCCAGGCCTCGGAAGTGGAGACAGGACATGCCAGGGTCTTGCTGGCCAGCACAGTTTATCCAAATTGGCAAGCTCCAAGTTCACTGAGAGATCCTACCTCAAACCATGAGGAAGATACTTGATATTGAACTTTCTCCTTTACACACACACATACACAAACACCAACCAACCAACGAATAAATAAACCAGTACAAGCTTAAAGCCGCACAAAAACAAGTATCTCGTCAGTTTAATACCGACATAACTTTTGACCGAGGCCTAACACTTCTCTAGCAATGATTTGAACAATAAATCACTTCAAAGAGACATTAACTAGTTCAGCTACTGTGGAAATAAGAGAAGGGGTATTGTTTGATTTTGGAAACAGGCTGTCATGTAGCCCAGGATGGTCCTGAATTCAACGTATAGCTGAGGGTGTCTTTGATCCTCTTCCATAGTGCTGAGATTATAGGCAAGGACCACCATGTGCAGTCTAGGTGCATTGTTTTGCTATTATTTCTTAGAAGGGAGCAAATAAACGGAGCACACATTCCAAAGCAGAGGTTATATTAAGGCACTGGCTCACGGCCTTTGCTCTTCTCTGGCTATTACTGCCATGTAACTCTTTATTTTATTGATGGCTCTAGCTGGGCCTCAACCAAGTGTCTCACCATAGCAGGAACTTTCAGGCACAAACAAAGTTTGAGAGATTCAATTTGAAATAGTGGTACCTTAAAATATTCTGATTTTTTTCTTCAATTGCAGCCCTTTATATGCATCTCTTGCCAAATGTAACTTATGGCAAAAAGCTGCTATGTGGATGGCATTTATATTTAATTTAAAAGAAAACTAATGATCTTTTTTCAGTGTTTTCCTGCTCCTATTCTCTTTCCTCACTGACCCCTTTCTACCCCCCCCCATGTGTTCCTGGCCAGCCTCTCTTCTCATCCTCCTCTTCTTCCTCCTCCTTCTCCCCCCCTCCTGCTCTACTCCCCTTCCCATGTCCCATATATATATTAAATGTTTTCCCAACCACTAGATTAATTTGATGTAGTATTACCTAAAAACAGAAGGACAGGGTAAAACTGGCATTTTGGAAGGATACAGCAGTTCCATTTGTATGGGGTTTTGTTTGTTTTATTCATTTATTTATATCTGTTTTCTTGAGACAGGGTTTCATATAGCCCAGACTGGCCTTAAACTTTTGATCCTCCTGTCTCCACTATCTAAGTACTGAGATTACAGATAAAAATTACCCACATTGGAGTTATACACGTCTTGAGAATAAAAAAACATTTTATTATAAGATGGTTTAAGTACTAATCTCTGAAACAACTAAACTTGGTATACATTTACTACACAAGTAGTAAGCGGTGTCAACATCCTTAAAGAATAGTCAGAAGACCTAGTTTACTTGCTTATTGAGACAAAATTAAAACAGAGTAAGAAAGCACCGGAATCTCTTATAAGATTTCAATACTGAGAATCTCAGTAGATTGCCAACAGTTTACAGAACATTGCCTGAGATTCTGTATATGGCATACTAGGTCTACTTTGAAAGTTGTGACTAGCCGTAAGTCTTTCCACAGCAGTACACAGTTATTCTCAGAAAACTACGTAAGATGTTTCATGTACAAAAATTGACACAGGTGAATCATTTGTAGTTGAATATACAGATAAGCAGCAAAACCCAAATTATCCCCCTCATCATTTTCTAAGGTCTCTGAATCAAGAGTTGCATTCACACTGAAAAACACACTCACACTGTGGTATGCTAGCACCCTTTATTTTAAGAAGTAATGTTACTTTCTAAGATGGGACATGGACTTGGAATACGTTAAGTGTAATTTCTGGGGAAAAAAAACACATAAGTTATTACATGCCCAGTCTATTAGAGAAATATTCTTTCAAAATATTTAAAAATAAAAAAAAAAACCAAAACCTGAGTACCTTCTATTCATAGAAAAAAATCCTTCTTTATTGCTAACATCAGAAAGTACTATTGCTTAGCTTCCTTAGGTCATTTAAAAACCAAGTTAAAACTGTTTAATGTTTTAAAAGCCATTTATCGCCAGTATATGGTTAAATAGGTAGACGGTATGGTATGTAAGTTATTTGGCAAAAGCTACTCTTAATCTTTGATCTTGAAAGCTAAAATACTATTTTAAAAGCCACTAAATACTACCTGAAAACTCAGCTTTAGAAATTACCATTCATTGAAAAAAAAATAAAATCAAGAGACAGCCTTTATACACTTAATGCTTTTACATAACACTCTTTCCAAAAAGAAACCGTAACATCCTGAATACGTAAGATGCTAATCAAATATCAGTGGCAAATGTTTCTCATGGCTTAACTAATACGAAAGAGTGTTGAGCACGAAGCAAGGCCAGGAAACCAACCCAGCATACACATTAATTTGTATACAATAGGCACTATCATTACTACAGTTAGCAGTAATGAGGCGCTCTCAGGAAAGCTAAGGCACAAAGAACTTCACACACCACAGAGTATCTCCTTTTAAAATTCCTTTTTAAAATGCAAGACCTATTTTCTCTATTTAAATTGTCTATTTCTAACATGCTTTCCATATAATGCTAGTACAACATGATTTCTAAATCTTGTAATACTGCCCAAGTTTAATTCTCCAGACAAAATGGGAGGTTTGGGATTTCTGTTTGCAACCACACTACCCTCGTTCTGCTTAGACACCAAAGCAAAGGATTGTCTTTACATAGTCTCAAAGGTCTGAAATTAGGGAAATACTGCATACCATCTCAATGCTAGAAGTTATTTGAATATTGACAGAGAGCTCTAAAGTCATAGCTGCCCGTAATATCTGCCTAGTGTGGATGTAAACCGAGAAGGAAGATAGGAACATATCTATATTCCATGATATTTCCCTAAGAGCTTTGATCGGATTCCCCTAAGTTCATACAAGTCTCTGTGTACAGACATGGACGTTAATAATCAGAGCTGCATCTGTCAGAAATTGTATCAGTCTAGCTTATCATTATCAAAGCAGAAGAGGAGAGCTGAGGTATTCCCCACAGAAGATCTTAGTAATATCTATTAAAGTAACTACAAGGCAGGTAGTGTGATTAGCTCCTGTCCCCACCGCATGAGATGCTGGGAGATGGATGGCAGGACGTCTACCACACATCGCTCTTCATTCTTTTCCTCCCCCATCCGCTCCGCACTCCTTTGCTTCACTCACGTACAAAACGCACTCCATCACATTTGAAGCTGAGGTGTCCAGTGGGTAGGTTTTTAAGGATCATTTTCCTAGTGCGTTAAATGGGATCTAACGCCCTCGGACAGCCTGGGGCTGAATGCCATTGCTGCCAGCCCCCGAGGCTCACCTCAAGTTTGTGGTTGATCTGGGACACAGTCTGGGCTTTGTGGCAAAGCTGCGCAAAGCAGGAGCTAAGGCTGGTCATCTTCTGACGCCCCTCGTAAGTGATGTCTGCCTGGTCCGGATCGATCTCGCCTAAAAGCAGATCCACATCCACGAAGGCCTTGTCGAACTCCTTCTCCAGCACCTCAAGCCACCGGAATATGGACACCCCGCCAGGGGAGACCCCCACAGGGCAGGAGGCACCCCCTGGGCCGCCGCCGGCTCCCGCCGGGCATGGGCCGCCTGCCGACATGGCGCCGTCCAGGGCCTCGCCGACTGCTGCTCACCTTGGCCGCCCGCCTCGCGCGAGGGAAACTGCTAGCACCGCGGCGCCCCTCGCGCGCGCGCACACACGCCCCGCCGGTCCCCTCCCTTCCCTCGCTCCGCCGACGCCGGCAGCGCAGCTCCAGAGCAGCGAAGGTAGCACTGCAGAAGCAGCGACGGCGACACGCGGAAGGCCCGCCCTCAAGCCGGCCCGCCTCCACCGCGCATGCGTAGCGGAGCCCAGAGCGGGCGCAGCCCAGAGGGAGAAAGTGGGCGGGACCGTTCGAGAGCTTGACCAATGAAAAGCCTCCGCCTACATAAGCCTGTTTGCGGCCATTTTGACGACTGGCAAAACCCTGAGAAGCAGAGGGTGAGGTGGCCACTAGCAAGTGGGAAAGACCGGAGAAAGGGAAGGAAAAGGTTCCACGTCGCAAAGGGGACTGGCTTCCACCAGTTTGGCTTCACAGTGGGCGGGAACCGGTCCTCAGACGTTTGGCAAAATTGCTGCTGGGGATTCAAGGGGCTTAGGTAGGAGCGGGGAGGGCTGTGTGTGCATGCGCAATAGCCACGTTTTCTCTTTGGATTTCCAGCTCTTAGGGAGGGATGGGTGTGGACACTGGCTGTTCTTGGTAAACCGGACGGTGCATTCCAGCCAGAAGCTGCCCACGGTAACTACTGACTAAGTTTTGTTGAATCAATTGGTTCCTCCTTCTATGATCGACAAGCCTGGGTTCAAGGCTTACACAGACTAGCTGCCCCACCTCTGTGCTTGGGAACCTCATTTTCAACGTTTACTTCACTTGGCAGTTAAGGTAAAGTGAAAGTATTAATACTTGGCACTCATCTTACTACATCACAGATCATATATTTCTTTTTTTAAAAAAAAAATATTTACTTAATGAATATGAGTACACTGTCGCTGTCTTCAGACACACCAGAAGAGGGCATCAGATCCCATTACAGATGGTTGTGAGCCACCATGTGGTTGCTGGGAATTGAACTCAGGACCTCTGGAAGAGCAGTCAATACTCTTAACCGCTGAGCCATCTCTCCAGCCCCCGATCATATATTTCTAAAGGAACCACTTGGAATGTTGTGATCATTTTAAAAACTAGTATAGTGCTCTTTCCCAGGTTATTTTCATATGTTCGTACACACTGAATACATGTCACGGTTGAGGCACCGAGGACGTAAAATCTAATGAAACGACCTCATCCAAGCTGAGCTAGTAAGCCAGTGAGGCTCTCACAACTTTTAATTCTAGTGTTGTGTGCATTTGGGAGCATTTAGCAAGAACTTTCTTTGCGTCCTGCTTCTCATCTTTTCCACTTCCCCAACCCCGCCCCTGTCTAATCCAACAGTAGACAGGCCGGAAGGGAATGGAGAAGCCAGACTAATTAGAGTAGGCAGGTAGGGATTGTGCCTCCTGCCTCGCCTACGGGAGTATTTGGAAAATTAGTTCAGAATCTTTCGGAAGTTGTTCTTGGGACGGACCTTTCTAATAAACCATCAATCAAAATCTGCATGGCACTGTGTGCCTCTCATCAAAGCAGTACCAATAAGAATTAAGAAACAACAGATTTAGTTTGCACTCTGGTTACACCAATGCAAGACTGGTTACCATCAAGCCAAAACTATTATGACTTCAGCAAACTTAGTCAAGTAAAACTAACCATGCAACTCTTCCCTTGAGTTTAGTCAGAGACTATCTCATAGGCTTAGTACACAACAGTATAAAACATCCTCTTCCAATGGTTGGTTGTATTTTACTTTATATTATATAAAAATATATATAATAAATAAAATAATCTATCTACACACACACACACACAATCCCATTATTAGACTACTTAGCAGTTGCCACATCCTGTGTGTTCATTATCTTGGTATTCAGTGATGACTTTAAATGTTCATGAGGTTTCCTAATAGAACATTTTTCCCACTTTGATTTGGGATTTTGCAATTCTGGAAGTCACAACAGAACATGAAAGTGGAAAAAGAGACTCGATAGGTGTTTGGCCTAGATGTGTGTGTGTGTGTGTGTGTGTGTGTGTGAGAAATGCATATGTATATGTGTGTGTGTGTGTATCTATATATGTATATGTGTGTGTGTTTTCCCTAAATGTATGTGTATGTCTGTGTGCCACATGCATGCATGGCTTTCACAAAGGCCAGAACAGAGTACCAGATCTTCCAGAACTGGAGTTATACATGCTATTAGCCACCATGTGAGTTCTGGGAATGAAGTTCCTCTTCAGTCAATATTCTTACCTGCTAAGCTCTCTCTCCACCCTCCTTGCCTACCGCCCCTTATGCCAGCCTGTTATTTTTTTTGTATGCAGTATTTGCAAGAACACTGAGGAAACTTCAGGTCATTTTCTCCAGTGATACTTCCCCCACCTCCTGAGGAACATGAAATAAATGCATCAAAATTCCTGTGTGAGAATGGGGAAATACTTAAAACAGTAACAGTAGCTCTCACTTAAGAATGTTCTCCCTGTCTCAAACCCCCCCCCCAAAAAAAACCAAAAAACAAAACAGAAGAATGTTCTATGTATAGAGTTATTTCTTTGATTCTCAAAATACCCTGAGGTAAGTATAATTACTCCTTTATAAGTACATTGTAGACAGATTAAGCATTTTAGTAATGCCACACAGCAGCCATTTCAATGTAGGTCTCTTTCTTACTAGTCCTTGGCGTGACCTATAGGATACAGAAGAGTAGGGAATCAGTCTCACGTTGCTAGTATGAAAAATTGGCAGTCCCTAAAAGCTTTTTGAGACAGTATTTCCCAGGTGTATACAAATAAAACTAGTAACAACATGTAAAAAAATGCATTTCCCATTGCAACACCTTTTAGATAAATCACACAAGTGCAAATTATATTTCTTTTAAAATATCAGTCTTACCACTAATTATGTGAGAGACTCTGACGTCTATTTTGTGTTTATGTGACTCTTATTCTTATGGCTGGTGAATATCCTCATTTTCAGCATGAAAGAGCCCAGCTTCATTTCTTTACAACTTCAAGTCATGCCATGTCCCACCTTGGATGTCTCAGGTTAGTTTCATGTCACATGGTCCCTTCCCATTATTCTATTATATAGCGGCTGCCACACCCTATGGGCTCATTATCTTGGTGTTCATTGATGACTTTAAATGCACATGAGGTTTCCTCATAGAACATTTTGCCTAGTTTAATCTGGGATTTTGCAGTTGTGGAAGGTCTCACTAGAACATGAAAGTGGAAAAAGAGGCTCAGTGGTCGAGTGCTGCCATCTGTTGTTGGTGTGCTCTATCTGCATTTGTTGCTTTGTCTTAGCTGGAATTTGGACTTGGATGTTTTGTATTGTGACACTTGTTTTCATATTTAAAAAAGACTGTTGGGTTGGGAGATACTTACAACTCATAAATTGTGTTTGTGTGATTTAAAATAAAATAATGTAACTAAAACGAGTCTGGTTTTAATTTGTCATTGTTGTTTTGAGACAGGGTTTTGCTATGTATCTCTGGCTGACCGGGGTCTTGTTTATAGACTGGGGTGGCCTAAAACTTCTAACATTCCATAATGACACTGGAAACTATGGGAAACCTGCCTTAGACAGGATAGTAAGACTGTGAGTTTTAAGCTTTGCTCTGTTCCAAGCTTTATACTAAGCATCCTGTGTTTCCATTAATTTCCTGTAGCCCTGCCAGGAGTAGGAAAAAGAGATTAGGTTCTCTGGATAGTTTTAAACAGTTGTATGATGAATTAAGAAATGCCAGGAAAGACTATTGCCATTTTCTTTTAACAATGTGGGGAAGCCTCAGAATATTGTCCTTATTTTTATAGTCACTGTATTTGTTACATAAAATTCCTATGATTTATAAATTTGAGAAATTCTTACAAAGGAAGTAAATTTGAGCGTTTTGGGATGACTTACTTAGCCTCATTCTTCCTCTGTTTCTTTTCTTTTAATATAAATGGGGAAGCTCCTTGTTGTCTTATTCTAAAAATGTGAGAATTGTGGTGGAGTGACTTAGGATTAGCTCAGCCATCTGCCTTCCTTTTTCTCATGTGAAGCTATGCATCCCATTCCCACTTAGGTTTCTGCAAGAATCTGCTATGGTTCTTTGTGGTAGCTGTATGAAACACCTTAAGAGGTAAGCCCTAAGCTGGAACCTGCTTATATTGAAATCTCCGCTGCTGGCCTAGGAGATGGCTCAGCAGATAGAGCGCTTGGTGTCCAAGAATGAAGGCCTGAGTTGGGACCCTCATAAAAGAAGCCATATGTGGTGGTGTGTGTCTATGATCTCAGTGCTTTGAGACAGAGACAGGAGAGTTCTGGGGTCTTGCTGGTCAGCCCATCCAGCTGAATCAATGAGATCTAGTTTCAACGAGAGACCTTGCTTCAAAAACTAAATTGTAGAATTACAAAAAATACTTAAGGTCACCCTCTGGCCTCTTTAGATAAGCATGTGTACTTTCACACACACACACACACACACACACACACATGTGCACACACAAATTTTGTAAATAAAAAAAACCCTCAAGTTCTATGGACTATGGAAGGAATGCTGGAACTATGGATGACTTTGATGGTTAAGATAGTCCACTATTTACCTAGGAAATTCTAAAAGCAGTTGCTTTTCAAACACTTTTGATACATACCACAGAGCATATCTAAATAGATTTTTATACTAAGGGGTAGACATATTTCTAAAATATACATTAGTCTTTAAAATTTAAGTAATGTTTCCAACATAGAAATGTTTATTTAGCAATATTCTATCTTGTTTATAGAGTCCAGGATAATTTAAGGTTTAAAAATTGTTTCTCCTGTTCTTCATCTCCTGTTCAGATGCTATCATTGGTATGGTGTATACAGCTCTAAAGCATGACAAAAGTTTTCAGTTCCCATTTCTGTATCTCTTTTCCTTTGAACTGTTAAAACTAACTTTAAGTTAGTCTTTAAGCCTACCCCACACTCTTCCCTTACCTTCTCCCACAGCTCATTAGCTAAGACGACTATCAGTGGCTATCGGCACTTACCGGTCATCGATTCTTTCCCTTTATTAACTGTCAGCTTACTGTTTACTTCCCAGATTGTCAGTCTTCACAGATCAAACACAAACTCCCCTCATTAACCTCCTCCATAATGATTTCTTCTATAAGACCCTCCCTGAAGAGGTACATTTCTAAATACGTTTTCTTTTCTTTGAACTTCAATTTTTAGAATACAAGAATGTATTGACAGAACTATTTATGAGACCTGCTTTGTAGCCCAGGCTCACTCTTCTTCTGCCTCAGCGTCGTAAGGGCTGGAACTGTACCTGTACACCGCTATTCCCAGCTATCTTCATTTTATACGAGAAAACAAAACAAAAATAAAGATGGAATGTATTTTTTTCTGTTTTACAACACTTGCATTCAACGTGTTTCAGACTAAACAATTTTGAAAGAATTGTGTACACATTAAAAATATCCTTAGAGTATTTGTTTTTAACCTACGAAGTCTTATGTGTTTTTATTTTTGAAAAGCTTTCTGTTAACTGCTTAGCTATGGTCAGACCATGAGCCAGATTAGGCCTGATTTAGTAAGTCAAATTCTTTTCTGGACTTCAATTTCCTATGGATAGAAGGGAAGAGGTTATTGAGAATATTGTGTCTAAGCTTTCTTCTCATTCGGACATCCTATGGCACTAATTAAAATTCATCAAAATGTGAGAAACAAGAGTTAAGTCCTCCATTTTTTAAAAAAGATTTATTTATTATATTTATATGAATACACTGTAACTGTTTTTAAACATACCAGAAGAGGGCATCAGGTCCCATTACAGATGGTTGTGAGCCACCATGTGGTTGCTGGGAATTGAACTCAGGACCTCTGGAAGAGCAGTCAGTGCTCTTAACCACTGAGCCATCTCGCCAGCCCCAAGTCCTCCATTTAACACCTCAGGAAGACTCATTTAAAAGCAATTTCTACAGAGTTCTTCATGGTGCCTTTTGTGATAATGGCTCCAAAAATATAAATTTCAGAGTACAGGCAGGCCAATTATTTTGATCCTTGATTTTTGATAAATCAACAAAAGTCAATATTCATTTGCATTTCCTGTAGTTTTTCTCTTTTTCAACAATGGCAATACTGACATTCTGGACTGTAAAAATTCCTTCCCATGGGTGACATCTGTCCCTGTAGGGTGTTTAGCAAGAGCATCTCTGCCTGTTCCCCACTAGAAGCCAATAACACTGTCCCCCTATAGTTTCATGACAATCAGAAATGTTTTACTTTGCAGGCTGTCCCAGGAAGGGCCTGTATGCTATTGCTCTTGAGTCTGGTCATAACTTAAGGAAAACGTTCACACCATGCCTGGAGCCCTTGAAATCCTGCAAACAAAGGAGGAGGAAATCCTTGCAGCAGGAACCTGATAGGTGGCACCTGCCTTGATTTCCACACAGAGCAGTCACACCTATAAAGCAGAAATGATGGTACCTACATCAGAAATCTGAATAGGACCTGGGGGAAGCTGCTGCTGCAGGAAGCTCCAACCATTGTTGCCAATGAGAACTCAGCCAATATCATGCTCATCTCTTCTAGGAGCAAATTTCAGTGAGCTTTATTGAAATTGACTAACTGCCGCTGGAGCCATTCCTAGCTTCATTGCTAGACCCTTCATTAACCGTATTCAAGGAACTTTCCAGGACATATGTCTTCTGGTGGTGACAGGTCCCAAGATGGACCAGCAACCCCTCACAGAGCATCTTTTGTACATAGATTCTCCTCTGCAATGTGAACATGGCCATCTCATGCAGCAAAAGAGCTCCCTCAGCTGCAGTGATGTGGTGTCTTAGTCAGGGTTTCTATTCCTGCACAAACATCATAACCAAGAAGCAAGTTGGGGAGGAAAGGGTTTATTGGGCTTACACTTCCACACTGCTGTTCATCACCAAAGGAAGTCAGGACTGGAACTCAAGCAGGTCAGGAAGCAGGAGCTGATGCAGAGGCCATGGAGGGATGTTTCTTACTAGCTTGCTTCCCCAAGACTTCAGCCCAAGACTACCAGCCCAGAGATGGTACCACTCACAAGGGGCCCTCCCCCCTTGATCACTAATTGAGAAAATACCTTACAGCTAGATCTCATGGAGGCATTTTCTCAACTGAAACTCCTTTCTCTGTGATAACTCCAGCTTGTGTCAAGTTGACACACAGAACCATCCCATACATGTGGTGAGGGATGGCTTGGGACATCCCATGCATGCATAGCACCATCTCCTGTAAGCACTCGTGAGAAGCCATACTTGTGAGATGCAGATGAGAAGGAAAGGGACGGGACTGCTGAAAAGGCTGCGATCAAGGAGAATGGACAGGGTGTCTGGTCTGTGTCAGTTCCTGAGTTTGCTGTGGCTCATACCGAGGTGAAAGAGTGATATGAAGACACATAGGTGACTGCTGGGCCTATCCACTGAAAACTGGAGGGCTAAGTCACTGACTGGGCTTGGCTACTGAGCACTGATCTGTAACTCTCAAAGCTTGGGCCACTAAGTGGCTTGGAACAACCATGAATTCATTGCAAGCTGTTCTGCAAACACTTAAGCAAAATGGAAAGAAAGTAGATGGAAAGTACACGGTTTCTTAAAATTAATACTTTCTGTGGAGGAGACTGAGGATAGTAAGTCAGGAAGGTACCTGGTTTGGGAGGCTGAACCAAAACCTAGTTCAAGCCCATTGGGCTGAACGAAACCCTAGTTCAAGCCCATTTCAAATCCAGAGATGTTTACTTCCTTGAGACTGTTGTTTGCTGTGCCAAAAAGATTAAACCTAGATTTTAGTCTGCACACTGAATAGAGCTGTTGGGTAAATCATTGTGTTTCTATGCTTGAGAAATACATCATATTCCTTTATCTGCATTCCCCCCCCCCCCCGAAACCTGGTAAAAACATCAGAAGTGCTCAGAATGAACCACATACCTTATTTTTGGTCTTGGGCATTCAAGTTGTATTACTAGACTTGGTCAGCATGCAGAAGCTCTAGAAGTCAGTAGAAAGGAGCTGAGCAGTAACGGACTTTCTGTGGCTATTTCTTTTTTCTTTTTGACAGGTCTTCCTATATGGAATAGACTTGCCTAGAATTTATAATCCTCCTGCCTCAGTCTCCTGAGTTGAGATTCTGGTGCTCCACCATACCAGGTCTATAGCTACTTCATAGCACAATAAATACTGAAAGGAGCCTTCAGCCTCCAGATTAGCTACTACAAAACATGAAAGTAACTTAAAGCCATCTGTTCAGCAACATCCAGATGCACATAAAATGTGCAGTGAGCATTTCTCTTGTCTTTTCAAAGCCTAAGCATAGAAAGGGACTAGAAAAATAATGTTTAACTTTGTGATATGACTAAAGCTGACTTTCCTGCCTCCTTGCTATCTTTCTTAAAGTTTTATTACATTTTGCTGTGTGTGTGTGTGTGTGTGTGTGTGTGTGTGTGACAGAGAGAGAGAGAGAGGAGAGGGAAAGAGCAGGGGGAGGGAGGGCACTTGGAGGTCAGACGACAGCTTTGGGAAATGAGTTCTCACCTCTGGGCCTCAGGAATTGAACTCAGATCATCAGTGTTGTAGGCAACTTCGTTCACTCAAAGAGTCGCCTTGACTACCCTTTTTTATTTTCTTCCAGATTATTTCAATTATATACTTCCTGATTTCAGTATATACTTTTTGCTCTGAAAAACGTAAAAATTAACTATTATTAGACAAAAGCAATAAGGTATTTAAAGGCATAATATTTATGAAAAATATTTTATCATTCTTTGTCTCTGATAAAAATCAAACCTAGCAAATACAAAAACAAATCAGAAAGACACATAGTACGCGTACCCTGAAAATCAAATCAGTTGGTTATTACGTCAACGAACCTGGTTTCAAATGGTGATTGTATCCTATGAGCTGAGGGTTGCTGGAGGAACTTTTCTAAAGTAAAGGCTTGCTTTGGAGCACTTATGGAGGCTTAGCAGCAGAACAGAGCTCAGTTCTCTGTTAAACACTCCCAAAGGCCCCAGCACTGATACCCTGTGCAGGACAAAAGGCCATGGCAGACGACCACCGACTATAAAATGATCCTGAACATTTTTATCTTTACAAGATTTCAGAATCAGCTAATCTCTGGGAAGACAATAAAGAGCCTTTGTACCACTGCTATGAGGCATTAAATAGAGTCACTTTTTTCTTTTTCATAGAATTAATCATTTTGAATAAGAAAGATATTTTCCCACAGCATTGTATTTGGGTGAGTGATGAGATATATAAACTAAGCTCCTTATCTGTGGCTCTAAATATTTCTCATTGCAACCCATGTTTCACCTAGCAATAAAAGTTCACTGAAACAGTAACAAATAGTGAACCTGCCTGGTTCCCCTTAATAATTAATGTGAAAAGAAAACACCTGCTTGCTTAGGTCCTGCAAAAATGGTTTTAATATAGGGTCACAGAAAATGCAAAGGTTTTATGGCCCACTATAAAACAGCTCTTTGTCTTTTTCCACCAATTCCTTAGTGTCACATTTAACAAAACTGAGGAAACTACAGATAATCGAAGTGTTTGCAGTTTAGACTTGCAAGCCATAAATAACATAGGGTTTTGTTCACCTAGAGATATTAAGGCAGCTTATCAATGTTTACGCCCTTCCTCTTTGTAATGATTGCTAACCCAGACAAATGGAGCAAATGGAGTTCCCCCAACACCCGTTTTCTCACACGGACAGAGTACACATTTGAAAGATTCTGTTATCAGAGTCCATGGTATAAAAAGTAAGGTGTCCCCACAACAGTTGCTTGCTACCTGCAAACCTCTGTGTTGGACAATGCACCGGATTTGGGCTTTTCTTTTATGGCTGTCTCTTACCAATGGCCTCAGGGCAAACTGTCCAGGACGTTGCAGCTGTGATTCTAGGAGATCTGTACAATGCTTCAGGCTCATGGAGATCCCATCAGGCATTCCTTCCACCACCAAGAGACTCTACATTAGCCACAGCAGAATCCAGCACCTTCAGGTAATCCTGACATTCTCTATTGAAGTTGCTACAGTTTTATTCCTGGGGCAGGGGGTGGGGTGAGTGTGGGGATTTTTAACTTGAATCATCGTAACTGAAAAGTGCTAATTCTCAAGTTAAGCTGTCGTGCTACCTGCTTGGTGGGCATCAGTGAGAGATGTTCTATGCCTCTGAGTATGTCTTTTTAGGAAACTGGCCACATGTACCTTGCCCTGAAAGTCAGGATTTTGTTTCAATTATTATTCAACGATTTACAAACTAAGCTGTGACTAAGTACAAGAAGAATAAACTCTCTCTTAAGAAGTACAATTGCCCTGCTGGGAAAACAAGTCATACCAAACAAAAAGCTTTTATTTTAGCCCATAGGTAGCAGAACGAACGGGGTGTCATAAGACAATTAAGATGAACTGGCACAGCAGACTCATTCATACAAATCCACATCCAGTCAGGTGCCTGCTCTTTGTGAGGACTTAGGCAGAGATACATGGTTTTGAATTTGTCAAGTTACTGGCAGTTCTCAGAACTTGAGATATGCCTTGAATTACAGCTTCAGTTATCTTGCTTCTGTATCCAGAGGACACTGGGAACAGTACTACAGATTTTTCTGATGTTTGTAAGTTCAAAGAAATTTACTTTTGATCTCTGGTGTTTTGGAAGGCATCAGGAGACAAGGGTTCTCTCTAGCTAGATACTCAACCATCTTAGGCAAGCTACTAGCAGATCTCTGTGTCTCATTTTTATATCCTTGATGAGGTGAGAAGGTGGCAATAAAAAAGTCCTCTTCTAGATAGAAAAGTCTACGGCGGTTCTGTTTTCCCTTCAATATTCACTGCTCTTGGCTCAGAGGTCCAAGCCCTGAGATAAGGAACTAGCTGTCTGAAAACTAGAGAGCTAGCTTCTCTCTGAGAGGCTTTAGGTTAAGCTATCTCCCCTTCCAAATAGAGGCACCTGTGCACTTTCATTTGAGAATTTTTTACTGGCATGCCTTAGTTTAACATAAATGGCATGGTGTTACTATCGAGGCTCAACAAGTACGATCATCCCCTCTGTTTGCTTTCCCCTTCTACTCTAATGGTACCTAATACCAGAGAGCAAATCTGACCTTGTCTGTTCCGTCTTAGCATTTAAACAAGACAGCTGGGTAAATGGAAGACACTTAAATATTTGTTCTGGGACCTAAGCTGCCTGCAGACTCTGGTAATAATCCTATCCTGTCACTTTGTTGTGAATTGATGACTTGTTGAATTCTGTTATTGAATGAGTCAATTTGTCACCTGTTTGAGCTTATTGAACAGTAGTATTGCCGTTTCCATGACTTTAACTCTGTCAGAAAGATTGGTGAAAGAAGTTTTGTTGAAGAAAAAAAAGAGCTCCAAAGGACCGTATTTCATTTGTCTACAGTGGATACAATGTATATTCTACAGTGAATACAATGTATGGTCTACAGTGAATACAATGTGTATTCTACAGTGGACACAATGTATATTCTACAGTGAATACAATGTATGGTCTACAGTGAATACAATGTGTATTCTACAGTGGACACAATGTATATTCTACAGTGAATACAATGTATATTGTACTTTTTTAGTTTGGACTTAACAGAACTAGTGCCTATATGTAAGGGAAACCATCTTTGACTAAAGCTTCAAATTATCAGCAACATAAATTTTATATGACTTAATTATAAACACTAATATAAGCAGCACTTTAATAGATTAATGACTTGTTCATAAAATTTAACTGTTTAGGATTATGAATGTCATGTTTGAGATTCAGGATAAAAGCCTAAAAATTCTGCTTCTGTCTTTAGGATAAGTGGATTTTTTAAAAAATAAGATTTGCCTGTAAACATTCCTCCATCTCTGAGATTCATGGTTTTGTCCCATAATAGTCTTCCCTTTCCTTTCCCCACTTAACACTATGTGTCTGGCCTCTTGCCTGCTAGCTCATTGTCTTTCCCTCCATCCTAAATCCTGTATCTTCTTGGGTGTCTTTGGTCTTTAGGTAGATGCCTAGTCTAGTGTCCCAGTTTTACGCCTCCTTGTTCCAAAATGGATCTCTCTTCAATTCCACTTTACCTCAGTCATCTTAATTATATCACTTGGGTCTATGAGAATCATTTCTCATACCTCCCATTATCACTGTAACCTTCACCCAGAAAACCTTGATCACTTCTCACCATTTAGCTGCCTCTCTTTTTAACTTGTGGAGACACAGAGCCCTAAGTTTACAAACATGTTCTCCCAGATATTTAGTTTATTTCTTATCTCCTCTCTTTCTCTGTCCCTTCCTTCTCTATCCCACATCTAATTACCTACACACCCTTCCAGAAAAGCCTCAGTGTTAAAGGAGGTCGCCGATTCTCCTGTTTCTCCTATATCTAGACAAGCAGATGCTGCTGTAGAGGGTCACACAACTGGATGGTTTGGAGCCACCCTGAAGATGAGGTGTCCGATCTCATCTGCATCTTGCTCATCCCTTTTTTCTTTCTGCTCAGCACCCCTGCCTTCATTCACAGTCCTCTACAATTCTAGTGCAGTTTTGGGTTTGCTAGTCATTCTGCTACCCCATTCTCAAAAGATGGCTGGTCTTCCGTTGTACTGATAGATCATGACAAAACTTTTCTTCACTGGATCCTTCTCAGCTCTCCCCTGGCCTTGCTTTGCTGTTCTCTACCCCCACACCAGAAGGAGCCATTCCTCCCTAGCTCTTTGTTCTAAGCCACACACTTGCTCCTTTTGTTTCAATAGTAAAGTTTCCATATTTATCTCTTCTCCCTATGACCCCTGTGATTTTTCTAGACTCTGCCTGTATATCACTTGCTTTCATTTCCTGTTTGTTGTTTAATTCACTGCTGTCTGACTCCTTCCCATTCCATATAACTAAAATTCTAAATCCAGGCTGTACACTTCCAGTTTCCAGAAATTTATGTTCTCTGGCTCTCTGGGAAGCCACACACGGCTACGCACGCATGCGCACACACACGTGCACGCACGTGGCTCTCTATTTTATCCTTTTTTTCATTTATTTTTCTCCACAGTTCTCCCTCCCCTTCATCCCTTTTGGAGTTTCTCAATAAGTCTTAAACAATTTTTTGGTTTTTTTGTTTGTTTGTTTGTTTGTTTCTTTTTTTGATATTTACTTTATTTACATTTCAAATGTTTTCCCCTTTCCAGGTCTCCCCTTTGGAACCCCCCTATCCCATCCCTCCTCCCCTGCCTCTATGAGGGTATTTCCTCCACCCCACTACCCACTCCCATCTTCCCTTCCCGGCATTCCCCTATACTGGGGCATCGAACACCCTCAGGCCTAAGGGCCTCTGCTCCCACTGATGGCCAACAAGGCCCTCCTCTGCCACATATGTGGCCACCACCATGGATCCCTCCATGTATATTCTTTGGTTGGTGGTCCATATTCTTTGGAGGGGGTCTGGCCAGTGGACACTGTTGCTCCTGCCATGGGGCTGCAAACCCCCTCAGCTCCTTCAGTCCCTTCTCCAACTCCTCCATCTGGGACCCCACGCTCAGTCCAATGACTGGCTTTGAGCATCCAGCTCTGTATTTGTCATGCTCTGCCTGAGTCTCTCTGGAGACAGCTTATTATGCTTCCATCAGCAAGCATTTCCCAGCATCCACAAAAATGTCTGGGTTTGGTGGCTGTATATGGGATGTATCCCCAGGTGGGGCAGTCTCTGGATGGCCTTTTCTTCAGTTTCTGCTCCATACTTTGTCTCCATATTTCCTCCTGTGAGTATTTTGTTCACTCTTCTAAGAAACACTGAAGCATCCACATTTTGGTCTTCCTTCTTTTTAGGCTTCATATGGTCTTTGAATTGAATCTTGAGTATTTTGAACTTTTGGGCTAATATCCACTTATCAGTGTTTTATTATCTTTCCATATTTCCGCAGAGCTTTAAGACAGTTTATAGAGACTGAATGTTCCTTTCCTAATCAGAGAGGATTGTCTTTATTTTGTTAGAAACTACTTGCTGGTTGCTTCATCCAGGTCAGAAGTAATTTCTTTCTGGGGTTGGCAGTTTTGTCATCTACTGGACCCATAAAGAGTCCAAGAAGAGTTGTGTGTGGGACGCTCACATTTGGATCCCAGCCTTCCCCAGACAGAAACCAGAGGCAAAGCCTTCGGGAAAGGTGTGGGAGCAAACCTGTGGCACCACACCACTTGCTTTGTCTTATTAAGAAACCTGAATGAGCTGCAGGCTGTGTTTAGCTTAGCTCTAGGCCGAATGCATCCCTTTCCACCTTTGTGAGCACATCCTTGCTGACATCATGGACAGGGAAATCTGGTCTGGCAGATTCGGTTTTCCCCCTGTCGGCTCAGCAAACCCATCCCCAGTGTTCAAAATCAGTGGACATCTTCTTTACTGAAGGAATCAGTAGAATTCTCCATTCCCTACTTAAATGTATGTTACAGCCATTAGGTTCGTAGAAATATATGCTTGAATGAGAAACCTGTGATGGTAACTTTTCTACTTGCTGGCAATGTATGCTTGGGCAGGCAATTTAATTTAATTTAACTTAATTCACTTGTTTATTTTGAGACAGGGTTTCTCTGTGTAGCCCTGGCTATCTTGGAACTCACTCAGTTGATCAGGCTGGCCTCAAACCCACAGAGATCCACCTGCCTCTGCCTCCCTAGTGCTGGGATTAAAGACGTGCACCACAACCACCTGGAAATTTCAATTTCTTCAGCCTGGCTTTCCTCACCAAAGAGTCAACAACCATATTTTGTAAAAAATTAAGCAGTAAATTTTTGGAAAATTGTGGCTATTTTAATTTATAGCCATCAAAACCAATCCATGCTGACTAGGACCAAAAAAAAAAAGAAAAGAAAAGAAAGAAAGAGGAAGAAAATATTTTCCATGGTTAATAAGGGGGAAAAAGCTAGCTACTAGATTCAGTTAGGATCTGGCAGCATCTATCTCTTATGTAGGCCAACCTCTGCACTCCATAAGTAGAAATGAAAAAAAAGTGAAGTTGGTCAACATACTTTGTCTCATCCCAAAATTAATAACCCATCTGAATTCATGCCATCTTTTAGACAACTCTTACAGAGTAACCAGGGTTTGCAGCTATTCTGGATAAGTGAAAGTTTTAGGGACATCAGGTTCCTCTTTGGGGATTCTTGACTTCTTTAACAAGCCAAGAAGTGAAGGTTCATGTCTATTTCCAACTCTGTATAAAAGATAAATTACCTAGGATAGGTCATTTCAGAATGTCACATACAAATGAAATAGACTGTTTCCCTTTTGGGGGAGGGGGAACGGAAATTCACCACTGAGATGGGAGACCTGGACAAGATCAACTATAAAATACTCATTTTCCCCCCTAAATGTGTGTGGTTATGTGTCCAGGTCTTGAGTTCTTTTTGAAACATATTGCTTATAGGCCAAACATAGTGTAGCCGAGGAAGGAGGGGCTTTGGAGGCCATAGACCTTAGTGAACTTTCACTTGCTACTTCCCAGTTTTCTCACCTTGATGCCAGTGTTGGCGATCGTAAACTTGAAGTGTCCTTGGGAATATTTATGAAAGTGTGTGGGAGTTCTGAATCCTGAGCAAATGCAACAAAAACATGGTGTGGGGATTAGGACTAATTCATGCATAGGATGAATCATTGAGAAAGTACCGGATATCAGCAGCAAAACATCCCTCAGTGCCACTGTGTACTGTGAGGACACATGTTTGCGCTTGCCTCTTTGGGAATCTTCCTCATTAGTAAAATGTAAATTGGAGATAGAAAATAGTTAGGCTTATTTTCCAAATTCTGACATAACTAAAAATGTCTTGAGGAATAACCCCAATGCCCGAAGAATCTGACATTCAAGTGGTTACTTTCTTCCTCTTGCAACCTTAGCTTTTAGGGTTAGAAACTTTTCGCAGTATGGTGAGACATTTGTAGATTGTTTAATTTCTGGCTATTGTAATGCAACAAAAGAACACTCCAGGGTATGGGGCGTTGTGCAATCTGTAAGCCCTTCTGCCTAGACCAGAATCTAGGTCACAAGAAAAATGTGGTAAGAGTTGACTAATATGTCTGCCAGTAGTGTGTGAAAGAGTAGTGTTAATGTCCTACACCGACGAGGCCGTGTGAGTCAGCTTTCTCAAGTCCTAAATTGGGAGGCACGCAGGCAGTGGTGGTGCACACCTTTAATCCCAGCACTCGGGAGGCAGAGGCAGGTGGATTTCTGAGTTTGAGGCCAGCCTGGTCTACAGAGTGAGTTCCAGGACAGCCAGGGCTACACAGAGAAGCCCTGTCTCCAAAAAAACAAAAAACAAGCAAACAAACAAACAAAAAAACTAAATTGGGAGGCAGATGTGAAGGGGGATCCTCGACGAGCTGTGGAGGGGGAAAATAGGGGTGCTGATGATCTGAATACACCATAAATGTGTATAGAATTACCAAAGAAACTTAAAATTATCTAGACTTGATTTTAAATTATTATTCCAAAAGGTAACTCTAAAAGGAATCTGAAGGGAAGTCTAAAATTATCATTAGTATGGTAATAATAATGTGTATTTTTTTTTTACAGAATTTTAATTTATTTCTCTCTTTTCTTGTTCACTCCATCCTCTTTGTCATCATCTCATTTCTGTTGTTGTTGTTGTTGTTGTTGTTGTTGTTGTTGCTATTTTGTAGCTATCTAACTTCACTGGACTGTTTGCTCTGGAAGATTTTATTCTACTGGCCAGTGGAACAGAGTCTATTGAAAATGACACCTTCAAAACTCTGAGTACATTAAAGACCCTAGAACTTTGGAAAAATAAATTGAGACGAGTCCCCAGTGCTCTCCCAGCCAACCTTGAGGTGTTAAAATTAAATGATAATTTGATATGTGCTCTACATGGATCAGATTTTGAAGGGCTGAAGAACTTAAAAGTCCTTGAACTTAAAAACAACTTGATCTCATCCCTGTCTCCCAGCATGCTCTCCTCGCTCATCAGTTTGCAAAGTTTAATGGTGGATGGTAACAACATAGAATCTGTGGTTGGACCACTGAGCCTTCCACATCTTAAGTACATGAGCATGGAGAACAACAAACTCCACCTTATTCCAGGGAATGTCTTCACTTCTCTGCAGAATTTGCAGTTCCTCAGTTTCAGTGGTAACTTTCTGACTAAAATCCCTATAAATCTACCCAAATCCTTGCTATCTTTAAAGATGGAGAGAAACCAGATCAAAGTGATTAGGTTTCGAGATATGAGACACTTGGAGAACTTGTCCCATCTTTACCTGTCAGAAAACTTCCTGTCTTCCATTGACGGAGCACAGCTGCTGACCAATTTAACAACATTGGAGGTTTCCCAAAACCGGCTTCAAATGTTGCCTCCCAGGCTACCATCAAGGTTACAGAAGCTTGACTGTAGCAGTAACTTCATTCAGAGAGTGACAGCACCAGAATTCCAGGATCTCCGAGACCTGAAACATCTGTTTCTAGACAACAATGTTGTCAGCTTGTTCGAGGCTGGAGCCCTTCAGAAGTGTTCTCAGCTATCCAACCTGGCCCTGGAGCAGAATCTGCTGTTGTCTATCCCTCTGAGGTGAGTGAGCACTGGCATTTACTGTAGATACCAGAAGTATTTTCCAGGCTCTGGGACACATCAGCTGCTCATGTGGAGTTGTCAATCAGAAAAGCAAACTAGGGGTGAGGGACAGAAGCTTCAAACAGTGGTTTAGAATTCCCAGCCTGCAAACCAAATCCATAGGGAATAAATTTTGCTGATGGAAGAATACACATATATAATATCTACACTGACAAGCACAATATGAATACACTGTAAAAATATGTCTTGATTTCTAAGTATGCAAAACTGGCTGACTGGACATGGGTAACCACTAGCAAGGACATGAGGAAACATCAATGAGGAATATTTGTTAAGATATTTTTGTTTTTAAAAGTATCAAAGTCGTACTTATATAGAAAAATTGACTATATAATGTAATTACTTATTAGGGAGCCTCATGTTCTTCTCAGAGCTATGACCTAAGGGCTTAAGCAGGCTCTGCAAATCCATCTATATCTGTATGAGTGGGCGAGTCCATCATCAGCCTTGGTCTTAACCTTTGTTTTCAGCTAAGTATCTGTCTTTTTTCGTCCTCTCTCCTTCTGGCCCCTCCCCTTCCTCCCCACCCTTTCCCCTCTCTTTAACTATTCTTTCCCCTCCTTCTATTTTCCTCTTTCTCTTCCTTTCCCCTCACCACTCACACTCCATAGTTTCCTTTTGCAAATCTCCTTCTTTCCATGCACAATGCACTCAAACTGTTTCCCTAACTACTCGCCTGTCCTCTTAATTACTCAGCTGTTCCCAAAACTACTCAGTCAAGTACTGACCTGTCCCCTTCACTACTCACCCATCCCCTTAACTACTCACCCATCCCCTTAACTACTCAAACATCCCCTTAACTACTCAACCATCCCCTTCACTACTCACCCGTCCCCTTAACTACTCACCCGTCCCCTTAACTACTCAACCATCCCCTTCACTACTCAACCATCCCCTTAACTACTCACCTGTCCCCTTCACTACTCAACCATCCCCTTAACTACTCAACCATCCCCTTAACTACTCAAACATCCCCTTAACTACTCACCTGTCCCCTTAACTACTCAACCATCCCCTTAACTACTCGACCGTCCCCTTAACTACTCAGTCATCCCCTTAACTACTCACCCATCCCCTTAACTACTCAACCATCCCCTTAACTACTCAACCATCCC